>CAXITT010000197.1:1124508-1162450 GCA_964033795.1 Lymnaea stagnalis
CCCGCCCTCTTTCTATTGAGCGTAAATTTACTCATAAATTTAGTCCTCCCTAGAGCGCTAGCCTTCAGACCTAAAATCTCTGACCTAATGCCTAACAAAAAACCTAAAACCACATGTTGGTGTGCTACAGTTACACACAGTATTGTACTGAGAAAATTGTAACTTTGAGTAAAAAGATTAAAATTATTTTTAAAATAATCAAAATAATGAATATGAAAACCCAAGTTACAGAAAAATCTTTACCCATTCCAAGATGAGGGAAAAAATTAATTAGATTTAAAAATTATAATTAACTATCCAATTTAATATTAGTTTAAAACATTCCATCAGCTTATTAGTATTTAAAAAAAAGAAAAGTTAACTCTAGTAACAATTTAAGATAAACAAAAGGGAGAGAACCCTAAACAGAAACTTAAAGTGGCACGCCAAAAAGGCATTCTTTTTTTTCAGTGATATGGCCTTATATTAGTCAACGGAATAGCCTATCAATTAATCAACACTTGCCCAATACCGATGATAATAATATAGTGATGATAGCGAGATAGGATACAACTTATTTATTTATTGTATAGAGAATCAATTTGTAGTTGAAATTTTATTTTTAAATAGAATTGATAGTATGGCATAAGTCCTGAAAATATTTGGTTAAAAATTATAATTAAAATATGAGTCATAGGTGATTGTAACAAACAGCCTAATCTGGTCACAAAATGTGTGGGTTCAGTTCGAAGTAAAAAATTGTTTCATTTTTTTTAATTTGAAGTTTGCTGTATACAACTGTAATATTTAATTTATTATTTTTTTTTACTAAAGTACCTAACTTGAGTTAGTTAATTATGCATTGCGTTACTGTAAACTGTATTTAGGGACTTCTGTGTTGATCAGGAAAACCAGGAAATTAGGCATTGTGATTTTGCTGTCAATATGGTGACCTCCACCTTTTAATTTACAGAGTATTATTGTTTTGGATTTTATTTTTACCAATTAATAAACAAAATCTCTCATAAGAAGATTATCTTCTACAGACATCTTGGTATTCTTGATGATCCCCACAATTGCTTCTTCATAAACCTTGTCTTTGTCATCTACGTTGAAACATGCCACATTGAATGTGGAAGAAATTCCACCAAGTTCTGCTATAGAAAATAAACATTTTCTTTCGTACCTGAAAAAGCCTATTATATATTTTTAATAAAGTTAATCCATAATTTATTTTACAAAAAGTTCAGCATATTCATTGTGAATATTATTAACAATCCTATCACTTTTTATTATTTTATTAGGCTAATTAAAGACTTTTTAAATATAACCATACAGTCCAAGTATTTTATAATAATATTTTGTAACTGGATACTTTATAATACCTGCTCTTATGGACTATGAATCAAGCCATTTATAAAAACAAAACTTCAACTTTAATTCCTACTCCAATACATGGACTTACAAAATTTAATCAAATATGAGGCTGGGCATTGTGTCTGTGTGTATATAATAAATAGGTATGTATATAATAAATATAGGTAAGAGGATGTTATTATTATTCAAGCCAATACTTGAAACTTAGGTAATAATATTTGAAATTTTGTTTTATTTCATAGATATCAATCGAGCCATTGAAATATTGGAGAGCCTCATTAAAAGTAAGTATGTTTTTTGCATAAATCAAAACTCAGGGTCAGTTTAGCTTCAGCAACAAACTTGCAGGACTTTCAAATTATTTATTTAACCAGAACTGATTTTTGTCTGTTTTTATTGTTGGTGCATTGAAAAAATCCAGAGCTACTAATAGAGCTGTTTTATCCTGGGTGCCTTAAGTATGGTCAATTAGTCATAACTTGAGATACATTTAATATGCAATAGTTATTTATTTATGACAATATATTTGTAATGTGTAGATGGCGAGTTCCCAGCTGCTAAATTGCAGGCTTTACAAAGAGTCTTGCAGAGTGATTTCCTGCATGCTGTGAGAGAAGTATATCAGAATGTTTATGAAACTGTAGACATCAGTGGAAGTGCTGACGTAAGAGCAAATGCTACTGCTAAGGTATGCATTTATGTGGTTTTTTTTACTTTTTGTAATGTACATGGTGAGTATTTTATTCCAAGTTAACTTCCCTCATGATTTTAATTAATGTGAAACAACGAGGAATATGGTCAAATTTACTGTTCTCTAAAGATATATTTCTCTAAAGATATATTTGAGGAAAACCATTTAATATTAGGCACATTTTGTAATGTATCATTTAGCATTGTTTAAATAGGAATCTGGGTGTTTGACAATGGCTACAGAGAGTGAAACTTTTTCAGGCTACAGTTGCAGCTTTTGCTGCTAGTGAAGGTCATGCACACCCCAGGGTGGTTGAACTACCTAAAACAGAGGAGGGTCTGGGCTTCAATGTCATGGGTGGAAAGGAGCAGAATTCTCCTATTTACATTTCGCGGATTATCCCTGGTGGAGTAGCAGACAGGCACGGTGGCCTTAAGAGGGGAGACCAGCTGTTGTCAGTGAATGGAGTTGTAAGTGAATTTACATATTAATAATTTTGGAATGTTATATTTTTATATTTGGTGAATGGAGTTGTAAGTGAATTTACATACAGTGGAACCCCGCTATAACACGATCGGTGTCCATAAAATCGGATCGTGTTAAAAGCGGGGTTGCATTAATGCGCGGTTTTACAATATTTAACTTTTTTCCGAGAACATGTACGTGTATACATGTACAATGATCAAAAGTCGGCTTATCATCAGATGAATATTAACTGGAATGCATTAATTAAAATATATTCAAAATAATCGATGGCTAATGTATGAAGTAACACTTCCGATAATGTTTACTTAGGCTTAACAATTCAAAAACCTAATGAAACCAGTTTTCTCTTCTACTTGTTGTTTACTTTCGTTCTTAGCACAGCGGAAATCCCTTACGTATTACTATTTATAGCTCTACCGGAAGAAAGCCTAATTTTCGGCATTAATTTTGATACTAGTTTGAACGTGGTGCGTTTAGGGGCTCATTTTCTACGATATTTTGAAAAGTTGTGATTTTTTTCGCTTTATAAATGGCTTTCCATCAGGCCTAAGTTCTTTGAAAATGAGTAAATGAATTTCAAATTTCGGGAGCCATGCTACGACTGCGTTATATCCGAATTCGCGTTATGGCAGGGCGCGTTTTAGCATGGGTCCCACGGTATATTAATAATTTTGGAATGTTATATTTTAATATTGGAAGTGCTACAAGTACTTAAGTCACAAAATACAATATTGAGATAATCGAGTTCAAATATTATTTTCGGCTATAAAAGGTGATCATTTTCATATTTTGAAAGGAAATTTTAATGTGTTCAAATTTCTGCGGTACACTTGGATAAACTGGATAAGAAAAGGTCACCGTTTAGATTTACTTTGACAAATATGTGACTTATCACTTTTAGCACTAGAGTCCTCATTTTATCTCTTACAAACAAGTCTGAAAATAAGTAAATTACGTTTCTTAGGCTGTTAAGCAACTTAGCTAATGTTTATTTTGTGATGCCAAATGTTGTCAGATGGTCTTCTTTTTAATTACGTCACTTTGTGAGTGACTATTTGGCTTACCACGAAATAGGTTACTATAATTAATTATTATATATTCTGGTTATTTCTTAATTTTTAATTCTTTACCAGTCAGTGGAAGGAGAATACCATGAAAAGGCTGTGGAGCTTTTAAAGATTGCTCATGGTAAGTTTTCTTAGATAAGAAGTTCATGTGTCTTTGTAATCTATTGACAAAAGTGCCAAGGATCTATTCATATGAAACATTTCAGATAGTAATTTATGTATTTATTAATTTAGGCATTTTTATATAGAGCTTACCTTAATTATTAAAAACGTGTAAACTAAGTAAAATAAAAATGAAAAACCAGAGACACTAGGATAGCAACTACTATACTATAGAAACAATTAAAATGGCTATAAAAACGAGTACACTTTGGCACGTTTTGGTCTAAACTACAGGATCAGCCCGTCACTGTGTGAAACAGTAATGAATAATGATAAAGTGCTTACCATCTTAATAGGTGTAGTCAATGTTTAATCTATGAGGATTTTTTTTTTTTTTTTTGCCTTCTTTTTATACAAAAAAATGTTAACAAAACTCAAGCATGATCGTAATTTATGTAAAAAAAAAAAAGAAAAAAGAAAAAATGCTTAACATATTAATAGGTGTAATAAATTTTTAATCTATGAGGATTTTTTTTTTTTTTTTTTTGCCTTCTTTTTATACAAAAAAATGTTAACAAAACTCAAGCATGATCGTAATTTATGTGCAGTCATCAAACACGGAACTAATTTATTTTCATTCATTTCTTTGAAACCTCCTGCAGGAGCTATGGATTATTTATATGTTAGTTGTTTTGTTCGGATATCTCAATAGTCCCATGGATCATCATTTTCTCTTCTTTGGTTTTGAATCAATATTTTCTTTATTAATGATCTTTCCAAACAGGTACAGTAAAGCTGGTTGTTCGGTACACTCCACGTGTTCTAGATGAAATGGAGGCACGTTTTGACAAACAGAGAGCTGCTAATCGTCGACCACCACCCCAGTGATTAGATGTTCGCACTTTTAACCATCAGAATTAGAAGGTCTGTTCTTGTGTTTAACTGTCTGGATAAGAATATCTGTATGATTTTTTTTATCCCTTTCACTGATTAGCCACCACATAGACAAACCAGCTGTGGCCAATTAATTCTAGGTCACATTTACTACGATTACAAACATTGACGCTACCAGAGGCTCGTGGCCATAACAAAAAAAAATGCCCAGCCGCTCCCACTGGCTCATGGTAGTCAATCAGTTAACCATCTGTATTAGAAGACACTAGACTGCAGAAAAACTTAAAATTGGAGTCTTTCTGACTGTGTAGCTTATTTTAAAGTGACACACCTTCCCGTTTATGAAATAGTCAAAGCTGCGTCAAGAGATCTATTAGTTTTTAAGCATTAGCAAACATGATTTGTTTTGGTAAGAAAATAGTTATCTGTCTATGTTATTACCAATTATCAGGTGATAAGTTCATACATGTATAAATAAGGCAACTCAACACTGATGCACATTCAACAAAACTGTATTTACTCCATTCACAAGACTACACTATAGCACACAATAGCTCTACACTAAGCCAATAAAAACTACTCAAGACTAACCATAACAGCAAATGCTCCGGACGAATCTAACATCTTAGCTACATACACTAATCTAATGTGTCAACTACTCCACAGGAAACATATATGTCAACTACTCCACATGAAACAAATATGTCAACTGCCTGAAATATCTACACACACACTACCTTAACAAGAGGTACAAGGTCATACTCAAGATACTAATAATATCTTGAAAACAAAGATCTACTAAGCCGCACGGTGCTAACACCAAAGCACACAACTGACACGCAACCATTCTAATAAATATTGTAGTCTCAAGTCAGGCTTTGACAGTGTCACCTGGACAGTGTCTGTCTCATGGGCAGTGTCTATGAGATATCATATGACTGTCACACGGGCATTGTGTATAATATATATCACATGACTCACCCGTGCAGTGTCTATGATATGTCACATATGATTCTCACCTGGGTAGTATGTATGATATATCATGTACAATGTACACTCTCACCCTGGAAGTGCATATGATATGTCACATATGACTGTTAACTGGGTCAGGTCTTTGATATACAAGACTGCGTTAATTTGACCATGACACAACAAAATTTTAGAATGGTCCAGCCTTTGTCCATTCAAATGCTCAAGTTTGTCTGAATCATACTTAACCGTCTTATTTATAATAAGTGAAATAGGGTTCTATTAAGGAGATGGACAATACAATCTAGAAATGCATGTAGGAGCCCCCGCATCTCAACAGCTTTCGTAATCGTGAACACTTGATATCTTTCATAACCAAGGATGGGAACATTCTACATCTCAATAGCAAACTTCTAGATTTTGTAAAACAACGTTTCTAATCAAGAACACGTCAGTTCTGCATATTATTTAATAAGTATTACAAATAATCAAGCACATAGGAGGAAATTGTAATGCTTGGCACCAAGTTAGTTGTTGATGTAAAACACAAGAGATGCGATAGACTCATGCTGCGACAGTTTAATCTTCAGATTTTTCCTTGAGGATCACTGGGTATACTCTATAACTCATGGCAGTTATAAAACAGAACTCCTTGATTTTTTTTAACTTTAATATTTTTTGACCAGCCTTAAAATGTTCCAGCTTTAGTCTAACTAAACATGCAAGGTCCATAAAAAGAATGAACTGCAAAATGCTCATGAAGCAGTTGAAGGGTCTCAATTGCAGATTTACACAATTAAATGCAAATCTTGTCAGAAGTGAGTTCTGGTTTGTCATGAGATACTGGAGCTGATTACAAAGACAGATGTAAAAGTTAACAGCATGTAGACAGAGCTAAACAACTTGGCAGACCTAATTAAGAGCCATTGTAAACAATGAACCTCATCAGTGTCACAGAGCTAAAATCACAGTAAATACTGTCTTGATTTTTGCCATGTTACTATTTAGTTATTGTGTTTATTTTTACACCCTGCATCTGAATAAGAGTTCTATTTAATAAAATATCCTTTTTTTTTTTCTTTTTAAAATCATTTCCCAGGTTGTGTCAGATTGTTTGATTTGTGACCAAAGCTTTAGCACACTCTGGGCAGCAAAGTTTTGTTTCCAAGAACACAGCGCACCATGGCGGCCACGGTGCTGGTTTGGTCGACATTTGTTTCAATGCAGATCATTATTTTAAACATTTCTTTGTTTAAATTTATGTCACTAGATAAAATAACATGACATGCCCTTCTCTCTGTTTTAAATGAAAATATTTTGTTAGCTTTGAACAAATTTCTGAGTTTTATTGTTATTATTTTATTTCAAAATTAATTTCAAATTTGAATAAAATAATGAGCAATCTTTAGTCTTACTACTACATGAACACTGTTAGGCATTAGATTGTGGTCTGTAAATAGAAGATGAATTTGAGATACTGAGTTTTTAATTAATAGGATGGAATTGTGGTTGGTTAGTTTTAATCACAGGTATCTGCATTGTATATTTTACTGAAATTAATTGAGTTTAAATGAATGTACTCCAGTTTTATGCATGGAGTTGGAAAGAGTAATAGAGTTGATATCCCTTTATTTGTTTTTATAATACTAAAATGTACATTTGGTGATAAAAGTTTCCTGCTCTATATTCTTTAGTAAAGCTTCTCCGTTTTCTCATAACTATCTGGTTCTAAACTTACAAATAGTTTTTGCTAATGTTAATTACTATTCAAGTTAAGTGACTATTTGAGCCACACTTATCACATCACTTGATTTTTTTTTTACATTCTAATTTTAAGTGAATAAATATAATGAATTACACCAGGCCTTTAAACAGTCAGCACTTACAGCTCTACAATAATCAAAAGGTTCAAATAATGCATTTTAAAACAATTCTTGGCAACGTGATACCTTATTGTCACAGTTCCAGAAAATCAGTTACTTCTTCGGTCCAAACCTTTTGTTTTGTGAACATCTGCCTTTTTTTCCCCCAATAAACTTGAAGCAATTTCAAGTAATTCCTTCATCAAGCTTATATAGATACAAGTTCATTCATAAAGCTTAGGTCACTTAAACCTATGTGGATACAAATTCATTTCCATTAACAACAAACTGGATTTTTAAAATTCATGTTTGGAATTTTACTGTTATATATTTTTTTTAAAAATAAGCTTCATTTAATGGTTTAGATTTAACAGTCCTCGTGTTACGTTAATTTTAAATTACTTTTCTTAGAAATAAACTATTTTCAATGACTATTCTTCAGGGTGAAGAAAGAATGTCTAGTATGCTGTGAGATTACTGGGTATGATCAGACTTAATGTTTCTTTTTGTTTGTGTTTTTTTTTTTTTCATTTTCCTAGCTTAATCATTCCTTGGATGTGCTGTTTGAATATATTAATTAATGGGTGCACATTTTTTTTATTACTGAATAAACATTTGTGTTTAATAAACAGAATAACTTATGAGGTTGTGTGTGTTTTTTTTAAATTTACTTAAGAATGGTTTGATGTATCCCAACCATAGCACACATTTTCAAGTAGAATTTGTGTATTGATGCAACAGTTTACACTTTAATGCATTTAGATTTTATTCTATTTTACCCTTTGTACTAATGAATTATTAACATTTTTTTACCCAGTGTATCAAATAAATAAATTTCAAATGACATATACTCGTACTTTGGTCTATGTTTTTGATAGTGAGCAAGGTAATCTTACGACATACTAGAGAGAAGAAAGGTGAATTCAATTTTAAATGTGTATATTTGGTAATTCATCTTTGCTATATGCGGTAATATAAAAAGAAATGGAAAGTTAAGGTAACCTTGTGTGTAAAAATCAAGAATGACCAGTTTTCATGCAAACCACAAAAAAGCTTGATACAATTATTTTAGTTGTGATCTTGGCAGTAGAGTAGCTACAGTTTGTGATACCCATGGCGTTTTTGACAAAGAATAATATATGTTTAAGTTATAACATCAGATATTTAATAATAAAAAAACATACAATTTAGAAATCAGTTTTATTTCAATAATTTTTTATTACTTACAAATACCTGTAATTAAAAAGATTTTTAAAAAATCAATTGATAACTGTAACAAACTACTAAATGCTTGAAAGAATTATGAACTATCTACTTAATTTACAAAATCTAACTTTTCTGACCATGGAAAAAAAATTATTTGAATTCTTATTTGGTTTTACACAGTTTATTGCCTGAGATTTTATTTCTTGGATTTTAGTATTTGCTTTGAAATAATATTTATAATCATTTTCCAGTCATCACAGTAAGTAATATATCAGGTTTAAATTTTTTAATCACATTAAAAAAACAATAACAATAGAGGTTTGAAGGAATCAAATATTTATTGAAATAACATGAATGTATCATTATAGATATGTGAAATTGCGGTCTGTCTTGAAATAATTTTTGGGTAAGTAGTAGGAAAAATTAAATAAATATTTTGTCTGAAGTACCGTATTTCAACACAAAATAAAGGTATGCAGTAATTTAGAGATGGAACAAAAATTCAATAATTTTATTGGAAATGAAGATTATTTTATTGAGCAAGTTGTCAATCAGGCCGTTTTTCTTAGTGTAACATTTATTACAGTATAGATCTGTTGTAGGCTGCATATTTTCATAGTTTCTATGGTGAACTCAAAATATTATTTGACTCAGCAAGCAAGAAATTTTTCTATCAAATGGAAATTTAATAAAGAATTCAACCATATCATCAAACTTCAACCAAAATTTAATTTCAATTTTACACTAAATTGCTTAACAAGCTAAAAATGTTGTCTTCCATTTAGAGCTCAGAGCACTATACATGTCTTTCTCAAAATTCATATCTTCAAATTAGGATCTTTGAATTGTAATTTTACACATGAATCCCATGGTACAAAATGAACTTCCAAAACAATGTTGAGTCAAAGATTTTCAACCAAAAAAAAATAACATTTGAATGTTTGAGTTTCCTGTAAAGATAAAATATCATTTAGCGTTTCTGTGATGGAAGAATACTGGTACTTTGGTATAGAACTTAAGAAAATTTGATAAATTGAAGAAGTAGCTAATCATTTTAAGATCACATTTGCCAAAAGCTGAAGAGTTACAATTTCTTTTCTGGAATTCTCACATAAAATGCACAATTCAAAACCTGATATCTCAGTTTGTACAATTTTAAGTCTGAGAATAAATCTTATTAATTTTATTTAAAATGTTTTATGGATTCTGTACTTAATGGACAATAATACCAAATTTAAAAAAAACAACTTTAAGCTGCTTAAGTTAAAGGTTGGGATTTTACAGAATCTACTTCCTGTCAATGGCAATTTCTCCCCACACACTGGTCCTTAAATAACTTGCGTTGACTGGCAATAGTGCAGCTCATCTCTGGTCTATCCAAAATATAAAATTTCCATTTGTGTCACATGTGGATCACTTTGTTACAAATGAAACAAATCACCTGATAAAAGTAACATTTTTTTAAAAATAATATATAAATAAAGCGGTCCACCAAAGTAGCTTTTTCTTACAATCCAGTTTGTTTTTTTGGGGGGAAACCAAAAGAAACTTGTCATTGGTGAATGAACTTGCATTAAATACCATAATCGAAGCATCTTGATATTTGAACCTGTGATAGATACAAAAAATACCAATCATTATTTTTATTATCCCATGGTCCTAATAGATGCATAACAACTAGCTAGAGAAATGAAAGTTCCTGACCTTGACACCAACTCAGATGAAGGAATTAGGTGAGTGTCAAGGTGTTAGAATCCCTGAGAGTCTGTTGTTTGTGGGGGATGTCCATTTGTTATGAATGAGGGCGGAGAGAGAGAGAGTGCCTGAATGCCTGTCGGAACGTAAGCGTAGGGATACTATAAAGAGAGTCTAGAATTAAGGGGTAATAGAGTGCAGGTGGACATCTTATACAATAACGGAATATGATGCTTTGATGGCTCCATTAAAAATTGAACCAAACTTTTCCCTCGCTTCTGTATTACATTATCGGAATACACAGATATCGGAAAACACAGAATTGTTTTATGCAAAGGAAAAATATCTTAATGAATCACTTGTCACATCTGTTAGTGCCCGGTTTTTTTTTTTTTTTTTTTTTTTTTTTTTTTTTTTTTTTTTTTTTTTTTTTTTTTTTTTTTTTTTTTTTTTAAAAATTCAAGATCCTTTAAAAGAAACTTTTATATATTTTAATGATCTTGGGAAATGTTTTGACCAAATTTTGGGAATTACAAAAAATTGAGTGGCAGCCCTGGTGAGGGTGTGTCTTGATGATGGTAGATATTTAAGCGTGTATCTTTTCTGCTTGCGTATCAGAAAACATTGATTTAAGAATAATACTATTAGAGAACACTGACTTTAAAACGCACTCACTTACCTGTTGGATATCACCTGTGAAGTCACCGTAATTCTCCAAGTCACCCGCCTTTCCAACATCCCAGCCACAGACCCCGACCTGGATATGAGGGTCACCTGGGGAATCATGAAACACTTTGACAGTTCATTAATCAGTACTGATTTGGTTCTTGTTAAAATAAACAAGGCCAGAAACGCCAGTGGGAGCTATAATAATGATTCATTAGTAAGCGATCTATTTCGAGAAACAAATTTATCTTACACATGAAGTATAAAGCTTAGTAATGATTTTTTTTTTCCGTAATAAAAATCTTTTTTTTTTAAATATATTTTCACATAATTAAGTAGGATTCGCAATGATCCTCCAAAATATGTTTTTGTAAAGAAACTAAAAATGGTATCTTATTAAAAAAAATTGTAATATAAAAATAAATAATCAAACAAACAAACGAAACAAAAGACACACAAAAAAGAAAGCTTTTTTTCAACCTTTTTACCTTTTTTTTTTAAGTTCCTAAAAACGTATTTAATAACGCAGTGGACCTTTGACTCTCTAACACAATCGCATTCAAAAGATGAAGTAATGAAACAAAACAACAACAAACGTTGGTCAGATGTCAGCCCAACCTTTAATATAGGACGTGTAGGTGAGCTGGCCAACAGTGATCTCCATGGTGATCTCTCCTTTGGAGTACACGACTCGCACGTCACGCCAGGCAGTTTGGTTTAGACCCTGGAACACAAAACGGTAACTGTTCAATAAAAAATTGTTTAAACAAATCTTTAAATAACGGAAACCTGTTTGTGTCTTAAGCACTCATTACTGTTCTTTGATTACAGGTTCCCAGGCCATAAGAACCCACCCCCCCCTTTTCCCGCAATCCCCCGGTGGGAGATTCGGACCACTTCAAGTAGTTCACGTAAAGCCCTTCAACAGCGCATATTTTCATGGTTACCGGAAATTTGATCGAAAGAAATTTCGTCGACGGAAATTTGATCGAACAGAAATCTGGTCGAATCTTTTTTTTTTTTTTTTCAGTTCACACGTTAAAATTTACTTCAAATTTCTTTTCAAACGCGCTATACTATATAGTAAAAAAAAATAATGCGTTCAAAAAAAAATTTTAAGCAAAATTTTAACGTGTATACTTGAAAAAAAATATTCAACCAAATTTCCGTTCGATCAAATTACATGGTTACCGGAAATTTGATCGAAAGAAATTTCGTCGACGGAAATTTGATCGAACAGAAATCTGGTCGAATCTTTTTTTTTTTTTTTCAGTTCACACGTTAAAATTTACTTCAAATTTCTTTTCAAACGCGCTATACTATATAGTAAAACAAAATAATGCGTTCAAAAAGAAATTTGAAGCAAAATTTTAACGTGTATACTTGAAAAAAAATATTCAACCAAATTTCCGTTCGATCAAATTTCCGTCGATCAATTTCCCGGATACCTATTTTCATATAGATAATCACAGCGATGATTTCAGAATGAAGCTTCTCAAGAACGATATAGGCATATTAGTAGCGTGACTATATGTTTGTAGACTTTCCCGAAGTCGTCATTAAAGAAGGTGATATAGAATACGAACTCGGCATGCTCTGGCCCCGGATTGGGGTCTATAGTTGGGTTGGGGGAGGGGAGGGGAGTGAAGTGGGGGTTTGCGCACTTGGAATGACAGACCATATTTTACTTTATTGGAGTGTCTTGGTTTGCTCTTCTAACATCTAAATATTGCTTACTGTGAACTGCACTTTTTGGGAAATTAGCAGCGTGATTATATGTTGGGGACTTTTGGGGAAAATCTACCTTCATAATCTTACTTTAAGTCACTTCGTCTCACTTAGAAGGGATTTCATACTTAACTTAAGAATAAATACTATTCAATTTCAATAAGATTAAAAAAAAGGAACAAAAAATTAAGAAACAAAACCAAAAAAAACCATATTAAAACATCTCCAAAAAACCCCACTTCAAACATTGCTAACAAATGAATTATTTCTGAAATACTTGCCAACAGTGGTATGGACGACGAGACGAAAATTCCATTGCCGGAGACGATCTCTAAGCTCAGATTGGAACCGTCATCTACCAAAGAACATGTCCCTCCTTTCTGACATTCTCTAGAGCGGACAAGCACCTGGGCCTGGGGCGAAGAAGTCGCGTTATCATCATCGTCGCCGTCGTCACTGTATCGGTACCGGAACCGAATGGCCAGCGGTCTGTTGGAGTCGTGATGAATCAAAACGCGGCTCTCACACATGGGCCCCGCGGGGGCCACCGAGGTGTCATTGTTGTCGCTTGTGGTATTGTAAGCTTCAGATGCACCGTCCATCCATGCCATGTACGGGCAATCTAAAAAAAAAAAATGTATTTATAATAAAAGTGAGCTTTTATTGGTGATTTAACAGGACGCTGTTTGCTTCAGTCTGACACGCCCCACCCCTTTTTGTACGACATGCATTCACTGGGTAAGCTTTGCTGGGCGGAACCCTACACCTGCTGCTACAAACGTTGCACCCATTTTACTTTCAAAGCATAATGATAAGACGCTACAAAAATCTCTTTAACTTCCTAAACCATCGCCCTCTTACTAATAACGTATACAGACCAATTTTTACCATAATTTTATCATACCCCACGAATAAGGGTTGCCAATTTTCTGACAGTCAGTCCGTAAAATTTTGACATAAACTGACTTTCCTTTAAATTTCGTACGCAATAAAGGGTGTACAATCTTTAAATTCCGTACGCAATAAAGGGTATACAATCTTTACATTTCGTACGAAATAAAGGGTGTACAATCTTTAAATTCCGTACGCAATAAAGGGTGTAGAATCTTTAAATTTCGTACGAAATAAAGGGTATACAATCTTTACATTTCGTACGAAATAAAGGGTGTACAATCTTTAAATTCCGTACGCAATAAAGGGTGTACAATCTTTAAATTCCGTACGCAATAAAGAGTGTACAATCTTTAATTTTTTTTTAAAAAATGTGCAAAATGCTTTTGAAGTGAAACAAAGAAAAGTTTAAATCTCAGTGTTTGTGATTTCATTTGTGTTTGACGTGCGTTATCATAATTTAGGAGAAATTTAATACTGATGAGAATGCCAGTGTTGTAAAATAAGCTCCGAAATGTCATGTGCAATAGGCTTAGAGTCGTAACATGATGACATCGCCCTATTCGGACATTTGAAGTTTTATTTTCATATTTATAGTTAAAACAACTTTATTTTACAATAATTTTGACTTTAAAATGTACGCCTTCACGTTAAAATCGTTTCGATTTTTTACAGAGCTTTTGTCAGAAAATTGTTTTAGTTTGCAACGCCTGCCGCCAGTTTCCGAGACCGACCTTTGTCGAAATTTTCGTTTGCTCTACAAGAGCAGGACGCGAGGTCAAACTCAGTTCCAAACAGACACGAAGAGGTCAGCCAGCCAGTCTTCAATGGGATGATGAATTTTGTGTTGTCCTCGTTTGGTGTGAGATCACAGGTTGCTGTAGAGGACATTAACCAAATCCCATTAAATACTTTAAACAGACATCGAATAGTGACCGTAATTAAGTTAAAAAATAACATTTTTCCCCAATGCTATATATTTATAGATTATCCATGCTAGCTATATCAAAGACACACAAATATAACTGTAAGTGGCAAGTGGAAAGTTGTTGAGCCGTCCTGGGAAATGAGACATTTGAATAGGCGACGTCTTTAGTGTTAGCGGATGGGTAACAATGGCATTACCCTTGCATAAAAATCTGTGCACATTGATTATTGTATTTCTTTTGTAAAAAAAAAAAAGAAAAAAAATAGAATCCTTTTAGGAGCCAACGTCAGACTTAGGCTCATGGCCCCAATTATTATACAAATAAAGAGTACCCAAAATTACTTAGTGGGCAGAGCAGTCACGCTAGCCCTGCAGCCCGCGCTGCTTCAGGTGGGCCTCGGAGAGTTAACTGGCCCAAACTTGTCAACTGGTTAGGATTTTAATGATCGGCTTTGAATGCAGGGTGCAAAATAATTTAAACTGGGAGGGAGTCTCCAAAAGCTTTAAACAGGAGGGACTCTCCAGCGACTCAGCTTGGCGGGTGACCTCTACCTCCCATAGGACAGAACTGGTAGTAAGCGATTTAACAAGAACCAAAATGTGTGTGTATTTATAGATATATAAGACGACACTGTATCACACGTTCTTCAAACCCATTGAACACGTGACACTTAAGTACTGACTTGTGCGTGACACTAAAGTACTGACTTGTGCGTGACACTAAAGTACTGACTTGTGCGTGACACTAAAGTACTGACTTGTGCGTGACACTAAAGTACTGACTTGTGCGTGACACTAAAGTACTAACTTGTGCGTGACACTTAAGTGCTGACTTGTGCGTGACACTAAAGTACTGACTTGTGCGTGACACTAAAGTACTGACTTGTGCGTGACACTAAAGTACTGACTTGTGCGTGACACTAAAGTACTGACTTGTGCGTGACACTAAAGCACTGACTTGTGCGGATGTCACTCTGCCACCTACCGTCACAGCGTCGTCTTCTGATGTCGACGTAACGACACTCTGGCCTGTAGACGCACCCGTGGCCTGGGATGAAGGCGTATCTGGGTTTACATGACCTCCCCTGGGCCACTCCGTCGACACACTCCCAAAACAGACCGCAGCCTCCCTCCATCTTGTAAGTGTCGCCGTCGTCTTTTCCTCGACACGGATCTGGTGATGAGAACATGATCAAAATGATATAGTGATAAAAACGTTCTCTGAATGAATATAACATGATCTTTAGGGAACACGCTAAGATCTTAGTGACTCTAAGATCTGTTTGAACTGTATTAATATGCCCCTTCGCACGATAAGAGATTAGTGACTCTAAGATCTGTTTGAACTGTATTAATATGCTGCCCCTTCGCACGATAAGAGATTAGTGACTCTAAGATCTGTTTGAACTGTATTAATATGCCCCTTCACACGATAAGAGATTAGTGACTCTAAGATCTGTTTGAACTGTATTAATATGCCCCTTCACAAGATAAGAGATTAGTGACTCTAAGATCTGTTTGAACTGTATTAATATGCCCCTTCACACGATAAGAGATTAGTGACTCTAAGATCTGTTTGAACTGTATTAATATGCCCCTTCACACGATAAGAGATTAGTGACTCTAAGATCTGTTTGAACTGTATTAATATGCCCCTTCACACGATAAGAGATTACCTACTAGAGGAATTTCCTGGTTTCTAAATAAAATAAGTCTTTTTTTTTAAGAGCACTGACTGAGATTAAAATTTGAAGGAAACAAAAAATATTGCTTTTAAACATGTCTGCACTGTCGTTAAACAACTCTGTTTCCAACGGAAGTTGGATCCATAAATTTTCTTTGCTTATGTCATGTCATTCATAGAGAGAGAACTAATTGGAATTCTTAGAAAGTGCGTTACTCGTATCCATTTTTTCCCTAAAATGTTCCTTCCCCCCCCCCCTATCCCCCATTGCTCGATATAACATTTTAGAAAGGACTTATACCAAAAAGTTTTGTTTTTAGGGATGGTTTAATTCTAGCTTAAAAGCCAACCCTGGAAGGACGATCCCAACTAAACACATCTACGCATATCAGGTCTCATCGTACATAGAGAAAGCACATCTTCCTTTGGAAGTTAATATAAGGCAGTAGGCCGGGCATGCCTTCACTCTGACCTCGACATTCTCTGTTGCATTCCTCCCCGGGCTTATCACAAGCGAACTTGGCCTGGTTCCAGAACAATCCCCTTGGACAAGCTCTGACGGAGGCAGTTATCCTTCTGTCCTGAGACACGTGACACTGAATGTACTTGTCGCAGTCGTCGGGGTGAGGAGCGAACAGAAAGCTGTTCATCTTGACTGCCCGAGCGCAGATACCAGCTGGCAAAAAAAAAATATTAAAAAATGGGATTCATTAATATAGATTATATACAAAGACACTATTATGGGCTCACCAACCCGTCTTATCATGAGCTCACCAACCCATCTTATCATGAGCTCACCAACCCATCTTATCATGTGATCACCGACCCATCTTATTTTGGTAAAGTTTGTGGATTTAAAAACAAACAAAAAAACAAAAACTTTGAAATTTCGCTCAAATAGTTCATCCGGGAAGATTTTGTCAAATAGTATGAATAACACACGGAGCTTCCATTTTCGATCGTGTTTACTCCTCTATTCGGTAAATGAAAAGGATTTCATTCTTCTGTTTATCTCTCTATCTGTATGTCTGTATGTCTGTCTATCTTCATATCTCTTTATCCTCTCTCTCTCTTTCTCTCTCTCTCTCTCTCTCTCTCTCTCTCTCTCTCTGTCTCTCTCTCTCTTTATCTCACACATACAAAACACACTCACACTCTCTCTCTCTCTCTCTTTCTCTAAATCATTGTATGTCCATCTCTTAGACAAAAGCGTACTAGCCTATTTAGTCAGTCAACGGAAACGACCTGGATGACCTCAGTTTCCATTAATGTTTCGAGGCACAACTCCATTTTATAAAAGCCAAGTGACCCGTGACCCCAATACATAAACTAACTTCACCTTAAGACACATTTGATGCGGTGGTTTAAACAGTAACCTCTTTAAAAACTTTTAAAACCTCAAGATTTCGCTTATGCCAACGTCATGTCAACCTCATGTCAACCTTATGCCAACCTCATGCCAACCTCATGCCAACCTCATGCCAAACTCAAGCCATTCTCAACATTTCATATATGTTTGATGTTTTAGGTTTTCAGCAGCAGAAATGTTGAAAAATAAGCCACGCGCACACAGATGCATGGAAGCAGACGGTCCCTTATTAACACTTCCCTCACCTGTAGGCGCTGATTTTATTTTATTTTTTAAAGGTGGGGGGAACTCTGCTTTAAAATAAATATTGTCAGTTTAAGGTTAGAGTTTTACCCGGCGATCACTATAAAAAAACCTGCACGACACGAGGGTTCAGGACCAGGGACACAGCGTACAGACCAGGGACACAACGTACAGACCAGGGACACAACACACAGAACAGGGACACAACATACAGATTTTCCACAAACTGCAGATGAAAAACTTTAACTGGAATGTTACAGCCCACCCCTACCCCCTTATACCAGGAAATGTTGCAGCTCGCGTGAACATACCTTCATCTGTGACGTTGAAAGTATCATCGTCACCAGGTTCGTCGTCATCGTCGGGCGGCGTTGAAGCCGTCGGTGTGACAGAATAGGTAGATGTTGGCACGATGGAGCTGGGGTTCACTGGTGTCGTCGTGTGGGGATAACCGGTGGACGCGAGACGCGAGGTGCTGAAAGCCAAGTCAGATCGGCTGGGGATGGGTGAGCTGGGCTGGTTGTATGTGGTCGTGGTTAGGGGCAAGGTTGTGTATGGGGATTGTTTGGGTGGCGTGGTCGATGTTGTGGAGGTAGACTGAAGTGTGGCTAATGTCGTGCTGGACCACATCGAAGACGAGGATTGCATGACTTGAGTGGGGGTTGGTGTGGTGCTGTACTTTATTGAAGGCGATGATTGGAAAGGCTGTGTTGGAGCAGCTGTTGGGCTGTTGATGGAAGATGTTGATTGAATGAATGGTGTTGAAGCTGTTGTTGGGCTTAAGTTAATGGAAGAAGATGACGGGATTGGTTGTGTTGAGGTTGATATTGGACCTACGTTTATCGAAGAAGATGACGGGATCGGTTGTGTTGAGGTTGTTGTTGAGCCTACGTTTATCGAAGAAGATGACGGGATCGGTTGTGTTGAGGTTGTTGTTGGGCCTACGTTTATCGAAGAAGATGACGGGATCGGTTGTGATGAGGTTGTTGTTGGGCCTTCGTTTATCGAAGAAGATGACGGGATCGGTTGTGTTAAGGTTGTTGTTGAGCCTACGTTTATCGAAGAAGATGACGGGATCGGTTGTGTTGAGGTTGTTGTTGAGCCTACGTTTATCAAAGAAGATGACGGGATCGGTTGTGTTGAGGTTGTTGTTGAGCCTACGTTTATCGAAGAAGATGACGGGATCGGTTGTGTTGAGGTTGTTGTTGAGCCTACGTTTATCAAAGAAGATGACGGGATCGGTTGTGTTGAGGTTGTTGTTGAGCCTACGTTTATCGAAGAAGATGACGGGATCGGTTGTGTTGAGGTTGTTGTTGAGCCTACGTTTATCGAAGAAGATGACGGGATCGGTTGTGTTGAGGTTGTTGTTGAGCCTACGTTTATCGAAGAAGATGACGGGATCGGTTGTGTTGAGGTTGATGTTGGGCCTACGTTTATCGAAGAAGATGACGGTATCGGTGGTGTTGAGGTTGATGTTTGTGCAGTTTGCGTCGACCCACTCGAATCAATGCGAGGGTTTGGAGACACCGTGCTCGTTGATTGGCTCGACTGAATTCCTGTGCTGACCACGATCGTTGACGTCACACTAGTCGGAACAGCAGCTGCAAAAATTATTGTATATAATAAGATAAGATTCTTTTATTGATCCAAACAAATGGAAATATTTTTCATTGCATTGTACATTTTCAACACATAAATATAAAAATTTGAACACAAGACATCTTTATTAAATTATTTCACTAGTAAAAAGAATAATAACACAAAAAAGAATAATAGAAAGAATCACGAAGCATGTAGTGTTAAATCATCATGTGTAAATTGTTAACCAAAATGATGACGCTAAATAGTGGAATGCTTTTATCCGATGGAATCAATCAACGGTTGAAGGCATAATTTTTTTGTTATTTTGAAGCGGCGCAACAGAGCGAATGTGGCCCGCTCACAAGTTATCCCGGAGAAGTTCATCAGCTGATACGAAAAATTACTTTAAACACATTGCTTTCAGATCAGGTTACAGAGCTATTGATACGTCATGTGACTTAATAAGCATTGATTGAAGAACAAGTCAGACCGAGCCATTCAAGTTTAGAGAGTAATGGACCTGGAACTTTTTCTTTTCAGCCCTTTAACTCCAGCACTAGATCTTAAACCATTATTATTACCCCTTGTTTTTTTGGGGGGTTTTTTGTTTTTGTTTTTTTTGTTTTGTTGTTGTTTTTAAAGCCGTGTTTTTAATTATTCCAAACAGCTCCTCTTATTTTCTTTATTCAGACGAAGGTGAGTCTTCTAAAATATTTAACATAATTAGGACAATAACTGCCCCTGTAATCATTTATTTTAACTAAGGAATTTTGGTGTGTGGAAATAACATGCCCCTCCCAACACTAGACCTCTTTTAAACGGCCCAAGGTAGATTTAATGAACCATGCAAACAACTACATACTAAGGATTTTAAAAATTATTTTTTTTTACTTTATTTTTTAGCTGGTAATTAATTTTAGGAGCACAGTTTTCAACTAATTATCGCCATTTTAAAGGACTTTCCAACTTTTTCACACATAAGGTCAGATTGACATAAAGCTGAGCTTGACATATTGGTCAGATCGACATATTTGTTCAAATTAAAATCTGTAGTTGGAGCCTTTTTTTTTTAAAGCAAAAATGAAAGCAACTCTCATTTAAATACATCTGGGTGATCCTTTGATCTCCACTTACTCAAATTTATTAATTGATATCTATTATAGAATATCCGCCGGCAAAAGCAAGGTGAACAAAGATTTATTTTTTTTCCTTCAAAGCTGTGGTCATCTGTTTCGGGAAAGAAACATCCGGTGACCGTCTAACATCCTTACTACATACCTGGGAGGCCGATGTCAATGGCAGGCAGCACGTCGTCAAAGGTATCGTTGTTGTAGACCCTGGAGATGTTGCCCGTGTACCACAGAGACTCGAGCAATCTGACGTTGCTACCGATGCCGATGACGTAGATGTTGACGCCGTAGTCGCGACACGCCTCTGCTGCCTGCAAGAAAATGTCCTTCATCTTTTGAGGGAATTTTTTTTTTTTTTTTTTTTTAAATTAAAAAAACAAAACAAAACAGGATCAGTAAAAACAATGTCCCTTCTAGGGCGTTAACATGATGGGAAGGGTCGCTTACAGCTGATACAATTTGTGGGAGGCGGGGCCAATTTGCTTTGGCACAACTTTTACAGGCGCATTAATTTTCACAAATTTATAGTTTTATTTAATTTTTTTTTTTCTTTCATGCTGCACCTTTCAAAGCCTTTGGCTCAAATTTTAAGGATGTATTTTAAAAATGGGGCAAATTTTTTAAGTCCAACAAGACGATTTCAGAGCGAAGTTTTTTAAGCTGAGGGTGAGCCAATGGGTTCTTAGTCAAACGAATGACCTCGGTCTGAAATAGTCCCATAGACTCACTATCAAGGCTGTGTATGTGTAGGCCCTACCACACATTTGTCAAACAAATATATTCTAAGGACGAGTGCTGGCGACATATTAGAAATGGTATTGTTGATCAGAACGTTTCTAGTTAAATTATTCTACCTACCCCGAGTTTAAGAGAGACACAATTAAAGTGACCTAAATCATGTTTTAGAGACACACAATTAAAGTAACCCAACTGGTATTTTAGAGACACACATTTAAAGTGATCTAACTGGTGTTAGACACAATTAAAGTGACCTAAATCATATTTTAGAAACACACATTTAAAGTGACCTACCCGGTATTATAGAGAGACACATTGAAAGTGACCTACCCGGTATTATAGAGAGACACATTGAAAGTGACCTACCCGGTATTATAGAGAGACACATTGAAAGTGACCTACCCGGTATTATAGAGAGACACATTGAAATTGACCTACCCGGTATTATAGAGAGACACATTGAAAGTGACCTGCCCGGTATTTTAGAGAGACACACTGAAAGTGACCTACCCGGTATTATAGAGAGACACATTGAAAGTGACATACCTACCCGGTATTATAGAGAGACACATTGAAAGTGACCTAATGAAAGTGACCTACCCGCTATTATAGAGAGGCACATTGAAAGTGACCTAATGAAAGTGACCTACCCGCTATTATAGAGAGACACATTGAAAGTGACCTACCTACCCGGTATTATAGAGAGACACATTGAAAGTGACCTAAGGCAATTTTTCCCCTCATGAATAAGAATAAATCGATGTTGGTTTAATCCGAAGGTCATTTGAATGGGGATCTTACCGTTCTGGTGTCCAGGGGCAGTCTGACGGTCCCATCTGTCAGCATGATGATTGACTGCACACTGCCACTTCTGATGCTGTGGGCTGACTGGCAATGGACATAAAAAGTTTTTGCATTAATGTGCGGGCACAACACTGTCTGCATGTTTCTGGTGGTTTGGGCATTTGGGTGCACATGTGGGAATGTTCACTTGGGCATTTGGGTGCACATGTGGGAATGTTCACTTGGGCATTTGGGTGCACATGTGGGAATGTTCACTTGGGCATTTGGGTGCACATGTGGGAAAGTTTACATGCACACGCACACGGTCGTGTGTGTGTGTTGTGGGAGGTGGTGGGGGTTTGATGGGGCACTCGCCCAGGACGGCCACATCAGGGGACCACCAAAGCGTCTTAAGACAGGACTTTTACAGTGAATTAAGCTATAAAATCATATCTACTTCTCAAAGCCAAGCAGCGCAAATATACGAAATTCACTGGTCCGCCTGAGCGGATCTTTTTTTTCTCTCGATATATTGAGAGTGGGTTTTTCAGGCTTCACTCCGGGGGCTGCATTTCCTCGGCACGGCCCTGTGTACGCACGTGTACGGCTGCATGTGCATTTATGTGAAAGGATATGTATGTGTCTGAATGTTTGTGCATGAGTTTGCAGGAGCGTCCATTGATGTAGTTTCGCCTGTCCCATATTTGGTATTTGCATTCGCATTACATCATTAAGTTTACTGTCCCATCGGTTACTCGGTTTAATCTTTTCGTGAGTGCACAAGAAAATGGCATTAAATGAATCAGTATAGTGAAGGGGTAAGATTGGTGTACAGCAAATGGGCTAGTGGGGCAAATAGCCATTGGGTGATACCGCACTCCATTTTGGCGTCAACCGAGTATTTTCTTATATTGTTTGTTCTATGTCAAACATAAATGTTGTTTACGTTTGTTATGTGTGATATATTAAGCTAACCTCTAATTGGAATAAAGTGTTGTTGTTGTTTTTTTTTGTTGGTTTTGTTGTAGTTGAACATGCAAAGATGTCCTAGGAAGTACTGTTCATAAATCCACCCAAGATGTTTGACATTAGGAGATTGGTCATCATTGTGTCCATAAAGATGTTTGACATTAGGAGATTGGTCATCATTGTGTCCATAAAGATGTTTGACATNCACTTTTGAATTCGCTTTGGAAACATAATTTGTGAGAAGTCAACACTTGTAGATAGGCGTTTTCTTCAATTTCTAAATTTTAAGGAAAAAAAAAAAAAAAAAAAGAAAAAAAAAGAAAGAAAAAAATGACAAACGATGACATGTTTTTATTTTCTTTACGTGACGTAATTCATGATGGGGTCAAAGGGCATGTCGGGAATGGGCGGGAGCCACTCACCGTAAACATGATCAAGGCCTGCTCGAAAGCCAGGTGGGCGTTACTTGCCCTGCCCTCGTAGATCAAGTTCTGTGTCTTCTGTGCGAGTTCCGTTGTGTTGCCGTTGAGGTGGACGACGTCCAGTTGGGAAGAGTAGGCGATGAACCCGACATGGACCTTAAACAAAACAAGACAAGGCCGTGATCTGATGATATCAGGGTGAGGGAGGCTGACACTACTGGCGGTACAATATCGGTCTCGTATTTTTGGTACAACTAAAAGGGATCTAAATAATAATAAATATTCTGATGGCACAGAAAGAGTTTCGTGTCCTGGTGCAACAAAAAAATGAATTTGAAAGAGACGCACATTGTCTACTAACAGCGGCTGTACAGACCAGAGCTGTTACATACCCCATCTTCTGACACTGGCCATTGGTCAATGTATTTGGCAAACACGGCATTAATCTGCTTCCGAAAGTTGGTATTCGTCACAGACAAACTCCCATCTATGAAGAAGATGACATCGTGCTCGATAGTGGCTGAAAGGAGATGTGTTAGAGGATGTTGTTTTTAATTATGACATTGTCTATTCAATTCATTTTAACGACTTTGTTTATTCATTTTTTATGCTTTTTTGAATGACATGTTTATTCAGTTCATTTCTCATATGTTTTTAATTGGCTTGTGTATTCAATTCATTTTTAAAGTTTTTTTGATTGACTTGTTTATTCAGGTCATTTCTAATGTGTTTTTAATTGGCTTGTATATTTAATTCATTTTTAAAGTTTTTTTGATTGACTTGTTTATTCAGGTCATTTCTAATGTGTTTTTTTTTTTGAATGACGTGTTTATTCAGTTCATTTCTAATGTGTTTTTAATGACTTGTTTATTCAAGTCATTTCTAATGTGTTTTTGAATGACTTGTTTATTCAGTTCATTTCTAATGTGTTTTTTTTTGTTTGAATGACTTGTTTATTCAGTTCATTTCTAATGTGTTTTTTTTGTTTGAATGACTTATTTATTCAGTTCATTTCTAATATGTTTTAATGGCTTGTATATTCATTTCATTTTTAAAGTTTTTTGATTGACTTGTTTATTCAGATCATTTCTAATGTGTTTTTAATGGCTGGTATATTCAATTCATTTTTAATGCTCTTTTGAATGACTTGTTTTTTCAGTTCATTTTTAATCCTTTTTTTTTAACGACTTGCTTACACGGTTCATGTATAATGGCACGGATATAAGAAATTTAACAACAAAGTAATTTTACATTTATTTGTTATGAGATTCCAGGCTTGAGTTTATTGCAAGGGCTCTCACCAGGTTCCCCAATGACCCCAGGGTTGCGTGAAAAGGTGTCACGGGGTACGTGACGTGCTTTTAGTGCCTTAAAAAAAATCATCCATTGAAGGTTCTATGGCCATGATCAGACTGGTAACCGGGTCCATGGACAAAAAAAATATGAAGAACCCTTGACTTAAAAAAGAGTGACTCGGAATCTAAAGCAAAAGTTTTAAAGATAAAGAATTTGAGGTTGGTGGAGGGTGAAGTAGAGGACGCGAACAAGTGGGAAACAGTGTCAGAGATATAAATATAAAAGTGTCGGAGTGGGGTGGTGGTGTAAAGATAATCCACTATCCCGAAGGATATTATGTTTCAGATCCACTAAATTATTTCTAATTAAATCCTTTTATAGCTTGGCAAACAAAGTGGAATAACGTTCACCACTTTGATGACATTTGATTCTTTGAACGTAAAATAAAGACAGATGATTTTAGTCTTTCAACAAAGTTAAACGTGTACTACGCATATCTTGCAACTGGAGAATCATTTTTTAAATTATTGTTTAATGTTTTTGATTAATCAAACAACGCATATATTTCATATAGGAAGGTAGGACTACGTAGGAAAAAATATTTATTTTCTGACAGAAGGAGAGCAAATGGGTTGGTTCATATCATATCCGCTTTCATATCGTTTATGGTTGTCCTGCTTTGGCTGAGTAAATATGTATAAGACGACAGTGTCGTATATTGAAAGGAAATACATTAAATTTTGGTTTAAAAGAATGCAGTTTTAATTTTTTTTTTAAACAATTTAAAACATAAATTATTATTTCTGTTTTAGTTAGTCCTACTCAACTTACTGAAATTGAGTTTAGAAAGAACAAACATGATTTTTTATAAACATCCAAATTGAAAACATTTTACTAAAACTTTGACGTACTAGTAAAAGAATTATTAAACTAACTATATTTTGCAATTTTAATAACGTTAGGCTAAAAAAAACAATGAAATAGACCACTTAAAATATATAAACAGCAATGACGCTTTGTCCCAGGGGGGTGATATTTACACTTTGTCCTGAACCCATCTTTAACACTTAGTCCTGGGCCTAATATTGACACTTACTTAATCCTAGACATATCATTGACACGTAGTCCTGTACCTATGATGTATAACAAGCCAGTACAAGAGCTATGGATCTAATAATACCCTGTGACCTAACATTGCTGTAACAAAGACACTTACCCTGTGACCTAACACCGACATAACAATAACACTTACCCTGTGACCTAACATTGACTGAGCTGGAGAAAACTAGGAGCAGAATCAGTGACACATGCCATGGTGACGTCATGTCATGTCACCTTTCTTGGCTGGAAAATAAGATGATAAGAGAAATAATAAATTTACTTCACACTTAAATGACAAATATCTTGTTAAAATTATTATAACATAAATTTATTTGGCACGATTGATTTTTATTAAAAATTTTTATAGCATCCTCCCCTGGGACGTCATTTGGGTAGGGCAGGGTGGGGCATATCCCCACCCCTCCGAAAATGCAGGTTTTATTTCAATAGCTATGTACTGTGGGGGGCCTCTAGTAATAAATAACTAAACAGGCCAACTAAGTTTTATTTTTGCCCCCCCTCCCCACCTGAAAAAACCTGGAATAACGCCCCTGTCCTCACCTCCCCCACCATCTGGCGCCACATCGTCCCACTACATATGGTCCAAATCCAAAAAAAAAAGATACTCTATGCAATAGTTAATTGCCCGTAAACAAAAAAACTGACCTAAGGCGATTGACTTTCACGACCATGAAATGAGTCTAACAGTTTTTTTTTTTAAATTCTTTTAGTGAACTAGGCTTAACCGACATCACCATGCTTATCTTATGGCCCCATGGAACAAACTTCACTTAGAATGTTTACGCTCATGGGTGGGGGGGGGGGGGGGGGGGGGGTGTCAGCATTTCTTGTCAGACGTGTTGAGCGGCAGTGTATCTTCCGGCGCCAAAATTAGGAGTAAGGGTGACCAGGGCTGGCTGAAATTAAATTCATTCAAGTTGTGGTGGCCATACGGGAGGACTTTAGGACCCAGCTTAGCTCCCCAACCTCCAAAAATCAAAACACTGTTGTCTATAATAATAATTAGCCCAACTATATATATATATATATATATATATACGCAAAAAGAAAAGAAAAAATATTCATCTTTTTCAGTTCAAGATAAACAAACAGTATTTCCATAATTTAATTATTATTATTTTTGTTCAGTTAGAAGGTGTTGATATTGTCATTATGATCGGGGACGGGAAAGATCGAGGGAGCCGATGGCTCTGAAGAGGAAGCTTATAAGAGAACGCTTATAAGAAGAAAAACAAAAGTGGGGGGGGGGGGCAAATGAAGTGGTGTATTTTAGCGCAAATCTGAATTTTGAACCCATCATTCTACACTTGATCGGGGAGGCTCCGAAGAGATGCTAGGGGAAATTTAGGCTTCCTTTCATCTGTTTGTGTTAAACAAATACTTTATTTTCAGTTAGGACTAAACAGATCTTTTTAAACTCTACTGTCCTAACTGATTCCCGCCTCTGACCGAAAAAAAGATGCTGCTGGGTGTCGCCCATGGCTTGACTGAGTGTCGCCCATGGCTTGACTGAGTGTCGCCCATGGCTTGACTGAGTGTCGCCCATGGCTTGACTGAGTGTCGCCCATGGCTTGACTGAGTGTCGCCCATGGCTTGACTGAGTGTCGTCCATGGCTTGACTGAGTGTCGTCCATGGCTTGACTGAGTGTCACCCATGGCTTGACTGAGTGTCGTCCATGGCTTGACATGGAACTAGTTTTAAATCTACTTTGTTTTGTTTTATTTAATTAAATGTATGTTAATTATTTTTTTAAAGTTTTTGCTTATATGTTTTGAATTGTATGTACAACGTGGTGAGCCCTGGCCTAGGCAGTGGTACCACGCTATATAAAACCACTTATAATAATAATTATTATTATTATAATAGCTATGATGGTTTTTATGTATTTATTATTTTTATTTAAACAATTCATTTGACAAAACATGAATACAAGTTACGCTCTTTATAAGAATATTTAGTGCCCCCCCCCATCCCGGCTCGCAACCGCATATTTTTTCAAGCCCCTGAACTGTATTAATATTCTTATGTCCTACCCGATTTTACACCAAGATTTATTACACCTACTATTTCTGTAGAACAAAAGAAGTATATAGACTACGCACCAAAACGCACTTGTGATAGTCTTAAGAATCTCATTTAGCGCAGCTGTCGGGAGTTTTATTTCGTGAGATCAGTGGCGTCTGCTAGCGTTAAACTGATTTTTGGGGTTGGGGTAGGGAGATGGGGGCTTAATGTTTTATGCAATGAGTTGTCATCGGTATCGAGTCTATGTGCCGAGTGTCAGCTCGATAGGCTGACGGGAAATTGGTCGTCAAGTAGCCGTCCGAAGATTTTGCGTTAAACGCACGAACAAAAGCGAAATTAATTCAAATGTGCTTGAAATTTCTTTATGTACATGATGTACGTTTATAAATGGGAATGTACATGCACTTTTTTTTTTGTTGTTGACACAACAGCGTTACCACGATTTGTTTGATGAACAGATCGGCATGTTTTATAAATGTACATACATGTTTGCTAACAACACAAGGCATATGCGGGGTGCCACTTTTCCGGATTATCCTGGAATTCCGAATTCTTGAAGCTAAATATTTTTCAGCTCCGGATTCGCGAGTTTTAATTTTCTCTCGCTCCGGGATTCTCCAGTTCAATTTCTTCAAATACGGACGGATTCTGGGCTTTAAAACAAAACAAAAAAAAAATCAACGTGAAAGTTAAGAACGCGTGAAAGCCTATTCATCTACAAGCGGGTTCGCTATAGATAGAACAGTTCCTGCGACCTCTCTCCTTTGTTTGCAAGCCTCTCGCTCCTCGCGTCCTGCTGTGTCAAGTTAATGGCACGGACAACGGTATTGTCACTTTCATTTTAATTATACTATAATTTGAAGTTGGCTCGTTTTTTGTTGAATAGGCCCAAATATGTTTTCAAAAGCCGACGATTGGTCATTGGGATAGAGATAACCGGCGTTAAGCGGCAATTTTGGTCGCCTCTTGCGTTCGAGATATCAGGGTTTGGCGACATAAAAGAATCGACTGAACCAATGAGAAAAATGCTTTAAAAAAAAGAGAGAATTTTGAAGTTCGACTTCAAAAACGTCAACAGGACAGGGTTGGCGAGTTAACCGAGGTCGAGATAAGTGGGTTTGACGGTATAATAATTTAAAAAAAAAAAACATTTTCTAAGTATTTATAACTTTAGCCAGATATAAATTTTGGTGAAAGATTTTGTAGAAAAGTTGTATATATCTTTTATGGCTATTTAAAACTGGTCATTAAAAAAAATATGTATATAAAGAATATATTTACTAAAGACGTCATAATATATTTATTAATGTGTCATTTATCTGACGGATATCAAAGGAATAAATTCAATAGATATAGATTGAAAGGTTCATTTGGAGTTTCAAGCTACCACAACTTTCTTCAAATAATTACACTTTCTCTTTATAATAAGGAAAAGAGAAAGGGAAGAGGGGAAAGTTGGTCCGCTGCGACTGAACTTTATATCATTTTCCCCTATTTAATCTCTCACCCACTTATTTTCTTTCACAATTCTTTTGCTGCCCTCTCGGATACTACTTCTCAGCTAAGTGCTATTTTAAAAATTGTATTCTATTTTTTTTCTGTTGTTTGTTCGCTGACGAAGGCTTCCTGCCCACACGTTCGTTGTTTTATTGCATTCCTTTTTTTTTTTCAGGTGTGACCTTACTTTGTTTTACTCATTTCCTATTTAATTAGGTATACGGAGTGCGACTAGACAAGGTATTTTGTCTTTACAAGTTCCCCTTAAATTATTCCGCGAATCACTTAGAAATTCACTTTAAAAAAGTACCTATTTCATCCACTCAGCCTACCAAACTAAACCGTGTGTCAACATTCTTCACACATCGAAGAACGTGTCTCGTGCAAGTCAAGCACTCGGGACAACACTGTCAGGCCCTCGCAACGATCTCGTTATACATTCCGTACAGTCGTCGAAATAAATCAAGCACAGTTAATAATAGTTACACATATTATTATGACACGCGACTTTCAATCTTATCCCAATTTGTTATTTCAAACATTTTTCGAAGATCCCATGTCACTTCTACTAACCTTCTTTTGCGTTAATAAGTAAGGCACGATTGATAAACTCCCTCGAGTCAACGCATGAAGCAATGGGCTAAAACAGAATCGGGAGTTATCTCTCTTCGGATAGACCCTTTCTTCAGGCCCAGACCCTATGCTAACAGTTTAGAGAACACGACATCTCTGGGGAAACTTCATATGAAGATTACCTATGGGGGTCAGAGTCGGAATTAGATGTGGGATCCTGACTACTAAAAGAGCTACCCCATCTTCACGTCTGCTAACAGTAAGTTGTTTTTTTTTTTCTTTTATATCTTTAAAAAGTATACAGTAAAGAATATTTGTATTTGAATGTTACGCATGATTACAAGCAAATTATTGGATCACTAAATCGCCGATTTGCTATTTTCAGAGATACGCCTATGATCAAGGTGTGTCATGGGCAGACTCCGGTTGTGGCAGTCTCCGGCAAATCGCGGAGAGCGCAATTCATGTGTGTATACAACGAACACCGCACCAGCGCCCTAGGTCCTGAATAAATATTTGAACAGAGATACGTTCATAAGAGTAATACAATTTTGTCACAAGTGGCTTCCCTGTGTGATTCTGGGAAGTTACTGGTTTAAAAAGGTAGAATTGGTTGATAGATAGGTATGAAAATGTAGGAATTTATCAGGATTTTAAATATGGAAAAAAAAATGATGACGTCCACGCTTATTAAGATGCTACTCAGATACACAAATACACAGATACCTAGTCAAAAATGTATCATTCATTGAAATCCTCCAGGCAGCCGAATGGATAAAAGTATTAATTTACCTATGGCTGACCGTCAAAGAATTATTATTGGTCCATAGTAAAGGTTATAACATAGCTAGGTGAACGAATTTATGACGTCAGTGGTGTGAATACTTGTGTAGTTTCCAGTCAAAGTTTTCCTACAATTAAATTAAAATACAATAAAAAGATAGAAAATAATTAAATATTTATTAAAATTCATTTAGCAAAGAATGAATGTGTAGAAAATATTTTCCAAAATTAATCTTACAAAAAATAAAACATTTAAGTTTTGTTTACATTAATTTCGAATCATTTGGGTTCATAGAGTGCTCATCTACACTTCTGCATAATGTTATATATATCTTTTTCAATGAATTATTTCCTTCCGATATTTGTACACTGTGGCTTTTATCTTTAAGAGAGTAATAGAGGGGGATAGAGCGAGATAGACAGATAGATATATAGATAGAGAGAGAGCGAGAGAGAGAGAGAGAGAGAGAGAGAGAGAGAGAGAGAGAGAGAGAGAAAGAGAGAGAGAGAGAGAGAAGGGGAGAGGCGAGAGAGAGGAGATAGATAATATGTGATGATTTAAATTTCCTATTTCCAACTGTCATACTACACCTGGAGACAGTTCTTCCTGATACATGTTTCTATATGCTTCAATATTGCCCCCACCCCTATGATTCACTGGGCCAATACATCAGGTTTCTGACCACGCATACATTATATATGAAACATATGTTATCCATACATCCTGTATACCATTATGTCTACACACTTAAAAGATAGTTGTGTCCACAAAAATATGTCATGGTGCGGTCCCGATCAGCAAGTGGTAGTCAGGGAATCTGGAACAGCGTTCAGTTTTGGTCAAGCGTTATTTTACCTTCAGTTTTGTCAAGACTTTGGTCGATGCGTTAAAGCAAATGGTATTTGCAATAAACCAGTGCTGGCTGCAACTACCTCATGGTGGGTACAATAAATACATTGGTTAAGAAATACCTTACTAATTATTATAAAATCTAATCGGAATTATAGCCGCCCACAATATAGCTATACCCAATGTGGTCATACCCAAAATAGCTACACAGAATGTAGCCACACATAATATAGCCACACAAAAAATAGCCATACACAATATAGCCACACACAATATGGCCATAAACAATATAGATACACACAACATATCCACACAACATATCCACACAATATAGCCATACAAAATATAGCCACACACAATATAGCCACACACAATATAGCCACACACAATATAGCTACACACAATATAGCCACACACAACATAGCTACACACAATATAGCCACACTCAACATAGCCACACATAATATAGCCACACACAATATAGCCAAACACAATATAGCCAAACACATATAGTCACACACAATATAGCCACACACAGTATAGTCATGCACAATATAGCCACACACAATATAGCCACACACAATATAGCCACACACAATATAGCCACACACAACACAATATACGTGAGAGTAGACGGGTAGAAATGTTAACAGGCAAAAGTCAAAATTACATTCATATTAAACAATGAACTGTGAACAAGAGAAGGACGCAGGAATAAATGACTCTTCAAAGTGCGTCTTATCTGGAGAGAAAATACACTTCAACTGTTAAGACATGTTTTCAAACAAAAAAAATATTTAGTTTGAATTTACTGCAATGAAAAGTGGGACAGAACCAATCTGGCATAGAGCCGCACTACAGAGTTGCTCTCCCTTGCCTGAAAGTATCGTATTTAAATTTTATTTCATTTGGGACGGTGGCCTGAGAAGTGCGAGAACCACTGATTTTAGATGGTAAAACGACTTGGATCATGGCCTGATGTCAAGAGCTCTTCTTTTTTTTGTCCACCATCACCACATATCCAGCCTGCCACTAGCCCCCCTCCATACTCTTTTTTCACCCCTTTCCCAGTGTGACAATATTTGCTGCCGTTAAAAACTTAATTAGGAGAATCTGAGAACCCCCGGCCAAAAATTATTTTCAAAAAGCTTTAATACTTCAGACATCACAAGTCAAACATCAGCCGTAATGTAAGTGCACACACCTATCTAATACAGTCCTGTTACACACACCCCACAGAGTTTGAGATTTCACCACAAACGTTCCCCAGGGGTCCTCAATCGGCTAAACACGATACCGGGAAGGTAACAACACTACTTAACCTATTAACATTCCTACCTCAACATCGGTAATTTCGAAAGCCCATTAAACTGTTCATTCAATGGTCTCCATTCAGTCCATTCGCTGACTACGTCGAACTTGGGGAAAAGGTAGCACAGGATGGTTCGTACCGAGGCTCCATTCATTAAGGCTATTTTCTTTCTATTCAGACCAGTCCATCAAATAACTGGAGCTGGTCCTACGGCGTTGTGAGATCAAACTTTTACACCCCCCGCCCAACCCTCCTTTACCCCCCCTCACACACACACACACAGATGTTCCCAGTTCACGCCTTCTCATCGAAGTACTTGTAAATTGAAAGGTTCTGCGGCGGTTGGCGACTAAGGCAGGATGGGTGTTGGAACCCTTGCGTTAAATCAGCGGGGAAATATAATTGTCTGATGCACACGAAATAACGCTACAAATGATGCACACGCAATAACACTACAAATGATGCACACGCAATAACACTACAAATGATGCACACGCAATAACACTACAAATAATACATGGACAAAATAACAATATTACATGATTAAAATAACACTAAAAACATACATGGACAAAAAAAACAACAACAAACATACATGGACAAAATAACACTACAAATATTACATGGACAAAAGAACACTACAAATATTACATGGACAAAATAATACTACAATCGATACATGGACAAAAGAACACTACAAATATTACATGGACAAAAGAACACTACAAATATTACATGGACAAAATAATACGACAATCCATACATGGACAAAAAACACTACAAATATTACATGGACAAAATAATACTACAATCGATACATGGACAAAAGAACGCTACAAACGATACATGAATAAAAATAACACGACAAACAACACTCAATATATGCATCAGAACATTTCGAAAGCTACGCAAGTAAATAGATTGCATTTTTTAAAACACCCTCTTAAAGCATGAAATGTGCGTCGACCGAAGTTGAGAAAAATCAAAGCTATGCAGCAGAACAAATAAAACACACAGGGATAAAGTTTCACTAAGAAATATGTCATTTGCATGGCGGTCTCGCCTGTTTGATCTTGAAAACACAAGGGACCTCAATAAAAGAGTTGGTCCATTTTTGTAAAATATCAAGTTTCCGTCATTCATGGCAAGCCGGACACGCTACAATGACTTTAAAATCAGAATCCAAAAATTATAGAAAGACAGTACGCCGAAGTATGTGTGGGTGAGGATGTGTGGGCGTGGTGCTCCTGTCAGAGGGAGGGGTGGATCGGGATGTGAGAGGCTGGTGCTCCTGTCAGAGGGGGGATGGATTGGGAAGTGTGGGGCTGGTGCTCATGTCAGAGGGAGGGATGGATCGGGAAGTGTGGGCGTGGTGCTATGTTAGAGGGAGGGGTGGATCGGGATGTGAGGGGCTGGTGCTCCTGTCAGAGGGAGGGATGGATTGGGAAGTGTGGGGCTGGTGCTCCTGTTAGAGGGAGGGGTGGATCGGGAGGTGTGGAGGGAGGTGATTCTGTTAGAGGAAGGGGTGGATCGGCATGGGTGGGGGTGGGGCTCCTGTCAGAGGGAGGGAGAGTTAGAGGAGGGGGGGGGTCGGGATGGGTGGGGGTGGGGCTCCTGTCAGAGGGAGGGGTGGATCAGGATGTGTGGGGGTGGTGCTCCTGTCAGAGAGAGGGTGGGATCGGGAAGTGTGGGCGTGGTGCTATGTTAGAGGGAGGGGTGGATCGGGAAGTGTGGGGGTGGTGCTCCTGTCCGAGCGATGGATGGATCGGGATGTTTGGGCGTGGTGCTTCTGTCAGAGGGAGGTTTGGGTCGGGATGTGTACGAGGGAGGGGCGGGTAGGGTTTGAAAAGAGAGTTCGTTAAATGTTTGTTTTTTTTTAGGTTTTTTTTTAGATTAAACTTGAGACTATCTCCTGAAAGCTATTTGTTTTTTTTATTTAAATTATGATATTATTATTTAAAGGGTTGTTGATCAAAAACAGAAAACAGTATTTGAAAAGTTAAAGCCCTATCAAAGATGATATTATTTTTTTAAATATTAAAAATAAAATAATGATAATATAATGATAAAATGATGATAAAATGATGATAAAATGATGATAAAATAATGATAAAATGATGATAAAATGATGATAAAATAATGATAAAATGATGATAAAATGATGATAAAATGATGATAAAATAATGATAAAATGATGATAAAATAATGATAAAATAATGATAAAATGATGATAAAATGATGATAAAATGATGATAAAATGATGATAAAATGATGATAAAATGATGATAAAATGATGATAAAATGATGATAAAATGATGATAAAATAAGCTAAATCGTTTGTATTGATTTGCCGACACCAAAGTCGGATTTCACCAAGCACGTCCAGTGGTCACGTGATTGGTGACCCCGGAACAACACAGTGAGAGTAAAGAGCTCTCCTGACGATGCTTGTTGCCCCTCACTTTGCTAGCTAATGGATACTCTCCATGCAGCAGAGGCGATCTCATGATATTCAGTTTTTAAAAGGCTTAGGGGCTTATCCAAAACTAATTTGACGGTACAGATTGCTTTCGAAGGGCGACATCTTTGGGTATAGCGGACATTGTCTTCAGCTCGACATTGATCCAGGAAGTCTCAGAAGTCATTGCAAAGATTTCAATGTGTTAGTGTACGATCCAATAACCAGGCTGACCTTGTGTTCTTATTGTAACGTAATTTTCGTATTAACATTTCCTAATTGATTTAGCATCCCGTCATCGTCTCTAGTTAAGGACATAGAGTTACGTGAAATCTTCTCTTCTAAAACTGTTGAATGTTTTGTAAAAATGGACAAATGCAACACGTCATTATTTTGTTATGGGGCAAGGAAATATATCCACAGGATGATTTATTTTCTTATTCTTAATTTTAACAAAGTAATTTTTTTTAAAGGTGATATTTTAAAAATATATATATTTTTTTTGTCGTAATTGCAAGCTAGTTTTATGCATCCTCGGACACTATATATATAACGACATTTGAGTTCAACGACATTTGAGTTCAACGACATTTGAGTTCACAGTATTAAAATATACGCTGAATATGCACCCCACTATAGATACAATGGTGCAGATATTTGAATAAGCATAAAAAGATTTATTTGAAGAAAGATAAGGTATATAATTCGTTCTTATGATTCTAATATAACATATAGCCCAATAACCCTAAGTATGATAGATTTGAAAGTCATGAATGGAAGATTTACATTCGATGGATGGATGATGTGGAAAAACAAAGAAGGAAATGGTAAGACAGGGTAATACACATAATTATACATTTTTTACATGTGTCCTGAATCCGTGTTACAATTTATCTAAATATGTTCTTTCAGACACACTTCATTTCATTCAAGCCTTACTACAGGATTAAACGCGTTCAGGCATTTACTGGTTACACACATCTGTTTAAACATAAGTATTGATACCATTGAACGGTCTATAAATCAAACTTTTTTCATGTGTGCGTCAATTTGAAAATACCTTGAAAGACGAGGGTATGGTGCGTAGAGACGAGGGTAAGGTGCGTAGAGACGAGGGAAGGGTGCATAAAGACGATGTTCGGGTGCGTAGAGACGAGGGTATGGTGCATATGGACAAGGTTAGGGTGCATAAAGACGAGGATAGGGTGCATAATGACGAGGGTAGGGTGCATAAAGACGAGGGTATGTTGCATAAGGACGAGGTTAGGGTGCATAAAGACGAGGATAGGGTGCATAATGACGAGGATAGGGTGCATAATGACGAGGGTAGGGTGCATAAAGACGAGGGTATGGTGCATAAGGACGAGGGTAGGGTGCATAAAGACGAGGATAGGGTGCATAATGACGAGGGTAGGGTGCATAAAGACGAGGGTAGGGTGCATAAAGACGAGGGTAGGGTGCATAAAGACGAGGATAGGGTGCATAAAGACGAGGATAGGGTGCATAAAGACGAGGGTAGGGTGCATAAAGACGAGGGTAGGGTGCATAAGGACGAGGGTAGGGTGCATAAAGACGAGGATAGGGTGCATAATGACGAGGGTAGGGTGCATAAAGACGAGGTTAGGGTGCATAAAGACGAGGGTAGGGTGCATAAAGACGAGGGTACGATGCAAAAAGACAGGAATAGTGTGCAAAAAGATGAGCTTAGGGTGCATAAAGACGAGCGTAGTGTGCATAAAGATGAGGGTGCGTAGAGACGAAGGTAGGGTGCGTAGAGACGAGGGTAGGGTGCGTATAATGTTTACGTTTAAATCCGTTTTGTGTTTTTGTTTCTATAATCTTTCTTTCACCTCAACCCCAAGATCAAAGATCGGGGTCAAACATCACTATGATCTCTGAAAACATTCACTTTGCTCCCCTGCGTCATGGCCGCTGGTTCTTACGCAAATCCTTCGCGGAACTTCCCCGTTCAAGTTAGAGTGAACACGGAAAGATTCAGCCAAACTGAAACCATTTAAAACTAATACCACGTGACTGTCAATACACTCAGCGTGATGACGTGCGAATGCGTCACGTGTGCCAGCTGGCAATGGCACTTGTCAATGTTTTTTCTGACTTTTGTCATTGGCACAGCTGGGGTTAGTGGCATCCGGGGCGGACCAAGATTTTTCCGCCCCTTCCACGAAAAAAAACAAAAAAAAACAAAAAAAAAAAAACTTATCAGGTTAGCAGAAAATAGAGGATAACAAATGAAGGACTGAGTTCTGGTTGTGTGGAGGAAATAGAAGAACAAGGTGCGCTTGAGCTTGAAATAGAAAGACAAGTCAATAAAAGAAGAACGCATCGGATAAAAGCCTGCCTCGGCAGCCAGGACACATGAAGAAATAACAAGAAATAGAAGAATTTAAAAATAAGACTGAAGTGTTCACCACATTCGTGTATTGTCGGAAATTGGGGTTTTCAAAACTAAGATTACGTCATTGTCAAGATTAGCAAAAATTAAAAAAATATACCGCCCCTAAATAGAAAGGAAAAGTTACACCCGAGGCGGAACGCCCCCTCCGC
>CAXITT010000198.1:86732-121588 GCA_964033795.1 Lymnaea stagnalis
TGTGAACTATTTCTTGTAAACTGCAGTACACAATTTGAATTTTTTTTTTTTTTTTTTTAATTGACATTATTTCATTGTATCACCGAGTTACTTAGCCGTATTTTACTTAACACCAATATAACTACATCATTATTGTAACATTTCTTGTTTTGTACACAACAACCCTCCTAAATACTCATTGTAATAGTTATTCCGCTTCCCTCTCAGTAGATGACGACAGCCTGCCCCCTACACCGCTCCCTGCCCACCACAGGGGCTTGACCGAAAGGGACGCCCTGGCCATGGAGGCGGCGTCCAGGGCGATGGAGGAGGCGACCCGTAAAATGGAGCAGGCGACCCGGGCGTCCATGGAGGACGGCCCCCCGCGGAAGCGCCTTATAACAGAGAGCGAACGCGTCTTGCCTCACAGCATGCACAGCGCCCACTTTAAGATCACCAGCCGCAGTAAGTGCAGTGTGTTGAACGAATGCAGGGCTCACTTTGAATGTTGCATAATCGTTATGACAGAGGCGTCACCAGGGTTGGTGTCACCCGGTGCGGTATACTCATGGGTCCATCCCCCCCCCCACTGTGGAATCAACATTCAACGCTTTCTCACTTTCAAATTTCAAAAAAAAAAAATCAACATTCTTCACCTTCTCACTTTCAAGTGTAAAAAAATCAACATACTTCATCTTTTCACTTTCAAACTACAAAAATCAACAGTACAAGAAAATGCAACATAAGACAAGCGAAGACAAGACCAGATAAAAAATTGAATAAAATAGATAAATCTATTGTAAGGAAATCAGGAAAAAACTAAATACCATTCCTTGGGAGACTACCAAACGAGAACAGGTAGATTCTATGTATCAAGAAAACGATATCTACCCACTTATCTAAACACCTCTTCGCCTCCATTCCTTACTTTCTTCCCTGAATGATTATATATATATATATATATTATTTTTTTTGGGCCTTAGATTAAGATGTTATTTCATGCCTGCTCTGATCGCGTTGTTTGCCTTTCTTGTTTCAGACGACGGGCGGTCGGAGATCGACACCTCGCTGGTTGTCAGCATGGAGATCAACGGCATCATGTACCAGGGGGTCCTGTTTGCGCAGCACCCACACAGACTAGGGGTGTAGGGTGTCCTGTTCGCACGGCACCCACACCGATACATTCACGTACATTTGCGAAGAGGAAGACACAAAAAAAAAGAAAACAAGGGGAGACTTTGTATGGGAATTACTCAAAAAGGTTTTGTGAGCCAACAGAAGCATCGGGACGCTCGCTGTCCGTGAAGTGACGGTGCGCAAAGCTGTTTGTGAAGGGACGGTGCGCAACTTTGCTAGTGAAGTGAAGGTGCGCACAGTTGTTTGTGAATGGACGGTGCGCAAAGTTGTTAGTAAAGTGATGGTTCGCAAAGTTATTTTTGTGTGCGGCTCAAATATTTAGTGATGATTTAAAAAAAAAAAAAAAAACTTTAACAAATACGTAAAGGAATTTTGATTGTCCACTGTTATAAATTGCTTGTGTTGAACAATACTGCTACAATCTCAGCTTGAAGTTGTGGGTGTAGTATGCTGTATTTAAAAACAAAAACAACGACTCTCTAAAGTCGACTGCGATCCTCTCCCGCGGTGTTGGGCCACGTTGCTTGGAGAGGTGAACGAACGACATGTAAAATCTTATTTTGTTTTAAATAGAACTATTAACAGAAGGAAGTAGGCGAACATCTTAGGAAATGCATTTATCAATGTGGTCATGTTTTAATGGAATGACTTAAGCTGAAAGAGCAATAGGGCCACCGAACATAGCTTTATGTGATGACTTAGAGCATGTACACTTACGGCTTGTCTTTTATATGTGGGTGAGTCTGAGGATGAAAGCTTGTGGCAGAATACGAAGTGCGATGTTAGTTCGTCCTTGAAACATGTTATGGACCATCTTAAACACCGGATTGGCGCTGGGGGGGTGGGGGGTGGTGGCACTAAATCTTTCCGTGGGTGGGGAGTTGGCTGATCAGGCCAATTCTGGCAGGGAATGTTCTGGTGAAGAAGGTCAAAAAGGGGGGGGGGGAGGTTTGCGGGGACATCACTAGGTGCAGAGGTAGCCCCGGGGATTTTTCTTGCGTGTCTTTTGTGTTCTGCAGCAGTTGTTCTGTTTGGCGCGTGTTCAATGAAGCCTCTGTATAGGGAGGAGCGCCTCGAGTCACGATACCTGAAGCAGTGATAATCTGGATGGCCACACCTGTCATAGTGCTGGACTGGATGGCCATACCTGTCATTGTGCTGGACTGGATGGCCATACCTGGGGTAATACAAGATCTGGATGGCCATACCTGTCAGTGCTGAGCTGGATGGCCATACGTGTCATTGTGCGGGACTGGATGGCCATACATGGGTAACACAACATCTGGATGGCCATACCTGTCATAGTGCTGAACTGGATGGCCATACCTGTCATTGTGCTGGACTGGATGACCATACTGGGGGTAATGCAAGATCTGGATGGCCATCACTGTCATTGTGCTTGACTGGATGGCCATATTGGTCATTGTGCTGGACTGGATGGCCATACCTGTGCTAATACAAGATCTGGATGGCCATACCTGTCATAGTGCTGGACTGGATGGCCATACCTGTCATAGTGCTGGACTGGATGGTCATACCTGTCATAGTGCTGGACTGGATGGTCATACCTGTCATAGTGCTGGACTGGATGGCCATACCTGTCACAGTGCTTAATCTTGGTTGTCTACCTGTGATAATACGATTAGGATGGCCATACTTGAGATAAAATAGAGAAAGAAAGAAAGAAAGAAAGAGAGGAAGAGATAAAGATCGTTGAAATGTCGGCACCTTTATAATTATCAACGAATGAGCGAGATGTGTTTAAGACTAAGACCCCCACACCCCCATACTTCAACATGGAACTTCAGCATGTTCCACATTACACACTACAAGCATAACATGAATGTATGTTAAGGACCAAACGAAGTCCACTTCTCTTTACGACAGATGTGTATTTTTTTTTTTAACGAAGACAATGAGAAGATTTTTATGTAGCTATTGACCTACTTTATCAAACTATATAGTATTCTAGACACCCCCCCCCCCAATCCACCACCACCACCACCCAGTCATTTCATTTTGGGGGGTAAGGGGTGGTATCTGCCACTGGTTGTTATTATATTATTTTATAATTCAAACATATCAGAATTTGCTCAGAGTGTAGGATTTACATAGCGTTTAGTAGGGAGGAGAATCTTCCTGAAACATCTCTCAACAAGCCTAGACCTGTACATGTAAATATTATATATATATATATATTAAAAAAAAACCTGCTGTACACGAACAATGAATTCGTATGTTGCTTCAGTAAATATATTTATTGACGTCATGCGGTTGGTCAGTCTATAAACATGTGTCGTCTCATTGCCTATGTACCGTGTACATATTTTTAACGAAAAAAAAAATACATAGTTTCTGGCAGGAAATTTTTGTGTGCATCTCATGAATGCATATTGTCATCGAAATCCACTACAGTGGAGCCACTCATAACGAGCAAAATTCGTTCCAGACTCTTACTCGTTAGGCAGAGGCGTAGCGTGTTGGGGGCAGGGGGGACAGATGTCCCCGGGCGCCAGCTAGTTAGGGGCGCCAAAATGTGCTTTGATATTATTTTATTGATGAAAATAATGGGTTTGAGAGTTGAAAAAAAAAGAAAAAAGGGGCGCTAAAAATGGATCCTGTGCCCTTGCGCCAAACACCCTCGTTACGCCACTCTCGTTAGGCGAAACACTCGTTAAACGAAACAATTTTCCCCATACAAATCAATGTAAAATAAATACGATGATGCGTTCCACGCTGAAAAAAATACTAATTTTTCAAAAATTGTTAGTTACATTTATTCAAATAAAATTACTTATGAATTGTTAAGGAGTGTAACAACTTGGAATACAATTTAGATTTGAAACAAAAAACGTAAATAAAAATATGAATTTATGACAAATAATTAATCCTTTTTAACTAGGAAACTGTCTAAAGACATTTGTTTTTTGCCGACGCTTCAAAATTTGACGAAAATGTGTCACAGCATTATCATTGAATAAATTTGTAGCACGAATAGCCACATCCTTATTAGCGTGATGCTTCTCAGTGTACGATGCAACAGTTTCCCATGCTTTCAGCATTTCTCTTATTGCGCTTGAAGATTGTTGCTCTGCTACTTCCTCCTCCATTAATGAGCTCTCATCCATAATTTCTTGCTTTGAAACACGATGCAACTCCATAAGCTATTCGGTGGTCAACTCTTGTGGTCGACTGTGCTCTTTCACAAGCTCTTCAATATCGTTGTTGTCCACCTCGAGTCCCACGATATTGGCCAATGACACAATCTCGTTAATTGTAGCCTCCACAGGTGCTGTTTCAAAATCACATTCAACAACACTCTCTGGCCAAAGTTTTTCCCAAGCAGAAGTGAGTGAAAAAGTGACTTCCCCTTTCTGCGTAACTCGTTATGCGAAATCTCGCTCGTTAAGGGAGCAACTTCTTTGCTCGTTATCCGAATTACTCGTTATGAGAGGTGCTCGTTATGAGAGGTGCTCGTTATGAGAGGTTCCACTGTATTTCCTTCACACAGCTTGAACGCTGTCCTTCACGTATGGATCATCGAAATCCAAATATTCTGTTTGATTCCCGCCGTATCACGGCTTTAGAGCTGGGCGATATCCAGGCATCACTTGATGGTTGTGGAGATTTCATGTCTGAATAACATATCACAATTGTGTTTAGGGGTAAAAAAAAAAAGAAACGTTTTTTAGGTGCGCCAAGTGCCCCCCGGCGAGGGTTGTTAGTGCACAGCATCGCCCTCTTAAGGTTGTATGACTTTCACCAAAGGGCACCCGGATGGCTGACCGCGGCAATGGTTCCGTCGTGGTTCAGTGAATCACCAGCATATAATACATGAATATACTTTATTCTGTGCGAATAATTTCAGAGAAAAACATTCGTTTCATGGGCGCGATAAAATCATACTATTCAAAATTTTGAAAATAAATACCTTTTAAAATCATATACCTATACATTTATAGTTTACAAAATCCATTAAATACAATAGATTTGAATTTTAAAATCCACACTTAAATAACATATTCAATATGGCGTTATAATCAAGGGGACGAAATGGGCTGGAAAGAAAGGAATAGACTGGAGATCAATCCGATGGCGTTACTTGGCACTTACATAGATGCTGTTGTGAAGAAATTAGTTTAGAGTCAACATTAATAATGTTAATATTCATAGTGTACATAGTGTCTTGTCCAGTTCAGTTTTGCTGTGGTTGTTCTTAACGAATGTAACAAGCCGGGGGGCGGGGGGATCACCACTCCCCTGATAAATTTATTTCCGTGTATTTATTTCACCTCATCTATATACACACATATATATATATATATATATATATATATATATATATATATATATATATATATATATAAATATTTCAATGACAGCATTCTGTGAGTCATAAATAGATGGACGAATGCGGTAAATAAATGGGTCCCATGGAGCAAGGGCTGAAAAGGTGTGTGTGTGAGAGAGTGTGTGTGTGCGTATGTGTGTGTGGGCGTGCGTGTGTGTCGATTTGAGGGTGGTCATTTTTGTATCAATATGCTTTGTTTTATTTCTGGTAGTGGATGGGTTTGTGTCAAGAAATACCTCAGTAATTAGATTTATTGGACCACGGGACGCTCGTGTCACCTTCATCATTTATTTATTTTCATTCACCGACTCACTAAATTTTGTACCCCGCTGTGTGTTAAGTGGGCCCCGGAATGTGTGGGCCCCGGAATGTGTGGGCCCCGGAATGTGTGGATAAATAGCATTACAACTTAGCGTGTGAAAATGTCCTCATCTAGCTGTAGAGGTCTACAGAGACTCAACCGAAAATATGTCCCACCGACCCGTGGTTGACCATTGGGCTCACCATACAATATTTCTCGTGTTCAAGTTCACGGGTGGGCACTCGAACAATGAGATTGATTTTCTTGGCCCTACACCAGCGGTTCTCAACCTGTGGGTCGCGACCACCTTTGAAGGTCGAATGACCCCTTACACAGGGGTTGCCCAACACCATCGGGAAACACGTATTTTCGAAGTAGCGACGAACATAATATTATGGTTCGAGGGGTCACCACAACATGAGGAACTGTATTAAAGGGTCGCGGCATTAGGAAGGATTGAGAACCACTGGCATACACCAATGCTAATGAATAGACAATGGCCGTTTCCGATTTGATGTACCCTCCTCAGCTGTTTTCATGAGGACCTGAGTTAACGGCATTGATGTACAGAAGTAACACCTTTTTTTAGAAATCTGTAGGATCTATATTGTAAACAAGAAAAGATAGAATATTATTTTTTTCTATATGACCATCGTATATTGTTTTATTAAGAAGTAGATTCAGATAGATTTTCATTTTACATTTGATCATGTTTTGTCAGAATGTGAGGTGGTTTTTTCCATTTAATATTGCATATTTTGTTGATCAGAACATTACTGTAATTTAATTCATCACAAAAAAAAAAAAAAAAAAAAAAAATTTAAAAAAAAAAAAAAAAAAAAAAAAAAAATGTGAAAAAAAAAACAAGAAAAAAATTGAAACAAATAATTAATAAAGTTAAATTGTTTCATTATTATCATCGAATTCAATGTTCCATAAAAAAATATAGATATCATCTTACGAGTCAATTTTTATGATATTTTTGTTCAATTAATTTTATTTTCTCCATACATGTAATGTAATTCAATGTTTATATATATATATCGACAAATATAAATATTATGAATGTTATATTGCTATGGTGATGACATAATGATGTACTTATGACGTCTTGCGACATTTGCCGCGTCACAGCATTTTTTTGCTCGAGTCTTCGTGAAATTTTACTCCGCTGAAGCATTCAGTAAACATGAATATCATAAATTGTTTCAGGTCTTCTCAGTGTTTTAATTTTGTTTATGTTGTCCTCGTAGAAATAAATACGCTGTACCAGGGTCGGAGGTGAATTCATTTCATGCTTGGCACCCATGCAATGCGCGCATAACGGGACCGGGTGGGGGGGGGGGGTATGGTGACATTCAGTGTTGGAGTAAATCTAGAGAGGGTACAGAACATGGCCGCCCATGCATGAAATAAAAATAATACAATGTGCTTCATGTTCTCGGAAGATATATGGAGCAACAAAGGATGAATATCGAGGGAGAATACGAACCAACCAGGAACTTTACAGTCTGTATCAGGATCCCACTCTATAGTAGAAGTAATAAAAAAAAAAGAGTAAGCTGCTCTCGGTAGGACACTTAGAGAGAATGCCCATTGACAGAGGAGTGAAGAGGGTGCACAACCAAAACCCCAGATGAAAACGGCTCCAAGGCAGACCCAGGCGTAGTCGGATGGATGATGTGGAAAAAGATCTACAGCAGGTGGGAATGCATGCAAGCATGGAAAAGAAAAGCATCAGGTCTGAGTGGAAGGAAGGGGTGAGGCATGTCAAAGGCCTACATGGGCTGCAGCGCCACAGGGATGGATGGAAGGTCTGAGTGGAAGGAAGAGGTGAGGCAGAAAAAAGGCCTACATGGGCTGCAGCGCCACAGGGATGGATGCCTACTTCATGCATCATCCTCACCCCTTAGGCATTTTTTGTTCAGGGGCCCAGCCTATAAACTCACACTGTTCATCATAAAGAAGTCATATGACATTTTTTTCTATGTTGTCTTAGATGACCTGGTCCTGTGTAGCCATTTTAAGTATTAAATGAGTATTTAAACATGCACTTCAATGAAATACTTCAGTGAAAATTAGATCTTGTTTTGAAATTTACAATTTCAACAAAATTACCTAAATGAAAAGGAAATATAAACAAAGGATGCATATTTTAATTTTTTTTTAAATGACCCACTCTGCTGAATAAAACGACTGTACTAGGCTTAGATAGTGCACACCGAAGAACTAGGCTTAGATAGTGCCCACCGAAGGACTGGGCTTAGATAGTGCGACACTAAGAACTAGGCTTAGATAGTGTACCAAGGAGAGCTAGGCTTAAATAGTGCACCACGAAGAACTAGGCTTAGATAGTGTACCAAGGAGAACTAGGCTTAAATAGTGCACCACGAAGAACTAGGCTTAGATAGTGTACCAAGGAGAACTAGGCTTAGATAGTGTACCAAGGAGAACTAGGCTTAAATAGTGCACCATGAAGAACTAGGCTTACATAGTGCACGACGAAGAACAAGGCATAGATAGTGCACCACAAAGAACTAGGCTTAGATTATTCACCACCAAGAACTAGGCTTAAATAGTGCACCATGAAGAACTAAACTTAGATAGTGTACCAAGGAGAACTAGGCTTAAATAGTGCACCATGAAGAACTAGGCTTAGATAGTGTATCAAGGAGAACTAGGCTTAAATAGTGCACCATGAAGAACTAGGCTTAAATAGTGCACTAAGGAGAACTAGGCTTAAATAGTGCACCACAAAGAACTAAGCTTAGATAGTGCACCACAAAGAACTAGGATTTTATAGTGTGACACTAAGAATTAGGCTTAGATAGTGCACACCGAAGAACTAGGCTTAAATAGTGCACCACGAAGAACTAAGCTTAGATAGTGCCCACCAAAGAACTAGGCTTAGATAGTGTACGGCAAAGAACTAGGCTTAGATTGTTCACCACCAAGAACTAGGCTTAAATATTACACCACGAAGAACTAGGCTTAGATAGTGCACCACGAAGGGAATAGTCAAGGAGAGTGGACAAATGTCCCGTAAGACGTCTTTTGTTCGTTCCAATGCCACATGCAGTAAGATTGCTCGTGTGATTAAATTCCCAAAACGGGGACTTTTTCCCTGGTGCTAATGGCGCGATACCACGGCAATCTCCCATTAGAGTTTCTAAGGCAATCTCCCATTAGAGCTCTAGTCCCGCCAACACTTGCAAGTCGGCTCCTTCGTTTCAATGTGCCAAACTTTTTCTTCTGGTTAATGACGGCACCAACTGGACGACTAAAGGGCGAGCATCGGCTTACTTTGTCCGCAAGAGTTGTAGTTCTTTAACCCCCCCCCCCTTCCTCCCTCTTCGGTATTGGGTTAGTTATCGAGAGGTTGGTACGGGTGTATTAGCAGTACTAGCTGGACGGTTGGAGTGTTTTATTCCCTGACGGGGCCTGTTCACCGTTTTTTTGTTTTTTGTTTTGTTTTTTATTTAGATAATTTTAATTAAATATAATTTTAACATTTAGTATATATTTAAAAAAAAAAAGAAATTATTTTTATTGTAAAAGAAAGAAATATATGGACCAAAAAAAAACAAGAACAGGAACAATAACGCTCTCAATTTACACAAGAGTGAGAACTCTTGAGTCAAAATTTTTGTAGTTAATGAGAAAAGAAGATGTCTCTAGCCTCTTACACCCACAGATGTAAAAAAAAAAATTAAAAAAAAATGGCTTTTCATATCTTGACGTGATACCATGTCCCTTACATCTACGTTTAAAAAAAAACAAACAACAAAAAGAGTGTCTACTACAACATCTACAAGCGATAACGCGCCACGCCCCAAAGAGGACTTCGAGACAGATGATGCGACTCCCCAGTGTTGAACGCCGAGCACATTTTGACACAGAATCGTCCATGATTGGTTGTACAAAAGCCCAGCAGATATTCTTATGTTTGTCTCAATAACATAAAAAAAAAAAATTTAAAAAAAATGCCGCGAGGTCTTAAAGACGTATTTTCTTTATCTCCACTCATCAAATCATTCCCAAGTAAACACCTCACGAGATAATCCCCCTCTCCCCCTTCCCCCACCCCCCGAGAGGATTATTGTGTCACGTGATACGACCCTAAATGGACCGGGTGTTGCTCACAGGCGTATTCAACTTTATTCCCATTTCCCCTCCAGTGTAAGTCACTTAATCCGCACGCTGGAAACGGGATGTCATCCAGGCCCGCTTCCTCAAACAATCGTGGGGGGGGGGGGGGGGGNGGGGGGGGGGGGGGGGGGGGGAAGGAGTATCGCATTTTGCTGGGCTGAAATCAGAGCTCGTTGACATGTAACATTTATAGGCTTATCGACACCTTACATAGCTTAGGGCAGCGCGTGAATATGAGACGTAGGGAGGATTCAACAGTCTTCTGCAAAGGGGTAACCGTCGCTGGAGTGTGGAGTTAGTAAGATAAAAAATTTAAAAATATGTAAAAAATACAGCACAATGACACTAAATACTGGTCGTAAATATTGGTCGTAGATACAATTAGTTAGTAATTATTATAAAGAAAAAAAGTTTGTTTCATTGATTTTGTTACGAGTTTACTAATAATAATAACAGTTAAAGATACTAAATATCGCTTGCTCACAGGGTTTCTTTCAGCTAATTCTCCGGGGGCACTGCCCGCCCCCCGGGAAAGGAAAGTGTCCCCTGGAGCAAAAAAATGTCCAACAATAAACCAACTGGCACTGCCACCCCCCCACCCCCCAAATCTGAATTCCCCCCCCCCTGGGAGGGGGGGGGGGTAAATTTCTAAACGTAACACTGATTGCTCATAATACCCCCCGGGAAAGGAAAGTGTCCCCTGGAGCAAAAAAAAGTCCCACAATAAACCAACTGGCACTGCCACCCCCCCCCCCCCCAAATCTGAATTCCCCCCCCCCCTTGGAGGGGGGGGGGGTAAATTTCTAAACGTAACACTGATTGCTCATAATGTTAGTGCATATTGCTGACTAAAAGAAGTCTTTGTTGCTTATAAATATACTCGACAATGAAATTTTGATGGCCAATTTATGACAGAGCATAAAACCTAGGGGAACCTAGGGCAGGCGACACCACCGATAAATCTGGAACAATTTTTTTCTTAAATCGAGGGCTACCTTATTAAAAAATAAAATATTTGATATAACAAAAGGCAACAATGATGGCTTGACTCTTGAGCCAATCAGAAACGAGATATCTCTTTACCCTGTGACCTTAGTCCGACCTATTTATAAAGAAAACAAATGTACGAAATAACTCGACACCATCAGCAACAGTAAATCTAAATCAGCCAAACAAGAATGTTATCCAGTACACCAGGGACGAATGATGGAGGGACAAGGAAAAGAAACGGAAGGAAGAGGGGGAAAAGAAAAATGAAATAAAAATTCCACGACAAGAAATCAGGGGAGAGAAATCTGAGCGTTAAAGTGTGGTGTGGGTACAGATGGCAATCTCACAAGGATTGTACACGATTATTGTTCTTGATGCTGTCATCGCTCGCATTGGGGAGATTTGTGGCCTGCCCGAGTTAATTTCTAGTGGAACAATTGTTCTTCACGCTTGTCTGGCTCGTCCTTTTTGTTGTGTGGGAGAGGCTGCTGTCTGGCAGAGTTGTGGTACAAGTCTCCTGTCTTACCGCACTGTGGTACAAGTCTCCTTCTTACTGAGCTGTGGTACACGCCTTCTGTCTAATCGTACTGTGGTACAAGTCTCCTTCTTACTGAGTTGTGGTACACGTCTTCTGTCTTACCGTACTGTGGTACAAGTCTTCTGTCTGGCTGAGTTGTGGTGCAAGGCTTCTCTTCTGTCTGGCCAAGTGTTGGTACAAGTCTTCTGCCTTACCGTACTGTGGTACAAGTCTTCTGTCTTACTGTACCGTGGTACATGTCTTCTTCTTACTGAGTTGTGTTACAAGGCTTCTGTCTTACTGTACCGTGGTACAGGTCTTCTTCTTACTGAGTTGTGTTACAAGGCTTCTGTCTTACTGCACTGTAGTACAAGTCTTCTGTCTTACTGCACTGTGGTACAAGTCTTCTGTCTTACTGCACTGTGGTACAAATCTTCTGTCTTACTGAGTTTTGGTACAAGTCTTCTGTCTTTTTGAGTTGTGGTACAAGTCTTCTGTCTTACTGCACTGTGGTACAAGTCTTCTGTCTGGCTGAGTTGTGGTAAAAATCATCTGTCTGTAATGGTAACGTTCTATTATTATTAAAGATGAATTAATTGTCTGTGATGGTATTTGTACGGAATTATAGCGGTCTTTCGTCCAGTATACGTGTGGTTTTCGCCTGACTAATGTATTGTAGTTGTGATATATTGTCTTTCAGACTTTATTATGATGTATTGTAGTTGTGATGTATTGTCTTTCAGACTTTATTATGATGTATTGTAGTTGTGATGTATGGTCTTTCAGACTTTATTATGATGTATTGTCTTTCAGACTTTATTATGATGTATTGTATCTGTGGTGTATGTTTCTTGCAGAATTAACTATAATTTATTGTATATTCGATGAAGACCCGTTCTTAGCAGTTTCGGGGCCTTAAGCATGGTTGGGGGCCCCGGAAGGGGGAGGGGTCCGGGGGTGGAGCTCCCTCGAGCTGAGGAGAAAACACTACCCACCACTGCGGCACCTCTATTCTGCCTTCATCAATGTTTCCTCTTTGCTCGCGTGTAACCACTAACCATATTGATAATTCCGCCACTAGAGAAAATGTGTACTTCTGAAATATATGGACATGCAGGTGCTGGTGGGGCCCTAGGCGGTTGCCTACATGGCTAAGAATGGCTCTGGTGGCATTTATTTCCTTATTTTGAGGAAGGAGATCGCCCCCGGCTACCAATAATTTGTAAGTGTGTGCATCATTGTTATATCCCTTAGGTGTTAAGCGGCCCTACGGGGGGCCCCCTCACGTTCGGGGCGCTACGCGGATGCGTAGTCAGCGTATGCCTAAGAACGGGCCTGTTCGATGACTGTCTTGGTTGTGGGATGTGTTTTATATAGATGTGATTACTGTCTTACTTGTGAGATGTATTTTATATAGATGTGATTACTGTCTTGCTTGTGAGATGTATTTTATATAGGTGTGATTACTGTCTTGCTTGTGAGATGCATTTTATACAGATGTGATTACTGTCTTGCTTGTGAGATGTATTTTATATAGATGTGATTAACTGTCTTGCTTGTGAGATGTATTTTATACAGATGTGATTACTGTCTTGCTTGTGAGATGTATTTTATATAGATGTGATTACTGTCTTGCGTGTGTAAAGCATCTTATATAGATGTATTTGTGATGCTTCCATATTTATTTAACACTAACATAAATGACCCGATGTTATCGGGATAAGTAATGGTAGGTCCATTGCAATCATTTCTACCTGCTATTGCAAGAATTCATCACAAATCCTAACTTTAAAAAGAACTATCTATTTAAAGGATTATTTACGTTTCTAGCATCATTTAGTTTTGAGAAGTATTTATCTGCTCTATATTATACGCCTACCCTACGCCCTTTCACGCCCTTAAATTACTTTTTTTTTTAAAATTTAAACATGACCCTAAATTTCCCAGTCTAAATTATCACTAATTAAATCCCCTTTGTCACTAAAGAAGTTAATTGAGAAACGATTTCTACGCTAGAGAAATACTTTAGATTTACCCCTTTTCGTGTTTACAATTTTTTTCTCTTAAAATTAAAAAAAAAAAACATAATAACATGATATAAATATATTTAATATTTAAGGAATTTCATCTATTTATATCTTCATCAAAATTGTAAACACACTTTTGCCTTGTTTTTTTTTTAAATTATACATTATCAGAAAATCTTAAAACAAAGAATTCTTTTATCTAAAGAAGATTCTCGCAACAGTTTTTTTCGTCTCTAACAGAATTGAGTGTCTTTTTTAAACATTTAAATTGTTAATCGCATCAAACTACACACCTCTTTACTTTTTACAAAGGAAAAATAAAAATATACTTTCAGTTTTTTTTAAAGAAAATATTAACCTATCTCCATTTTCCAAATTTAATATTTCAAATGTGTAAATTGATTGAAATTTGATATTCATGGGTTTACTTATAAAAACTTACCCACGATTTGCTAAAGCCATTGATTTTCTTAATTGGTAAACATATGTTTATTTGTATAAAAGAGAATGTAACATCTCTTTTTTTCACAAATGTAATACCATAGGATTTAAATATATTGTCATCCACGTAAAAATGTACACATCCTATTTCCTACCTCCGATATGTATGTACCCAAGAAGGTTAATTATTTATCAAATTCATTACTTTATTTTGAGACTATCTTGTGCTGCCTGGGGACAAAAGGACCAACCCCTCCCCCAGATTTAAATAAAATTAATACAATCTTCCACCGATATTGTAGTCCCTTCCATACCAAAACTAACAACAACTTGCACTTCATATGGTTCGTTCTTATTTGTATGAGTTATAAGTAGATTAGTGAATGCCATTTGGCTATGGCGTTGTGCTGCACTGATTGACTTAAACAGCATTTTCTTACTAGAAGTATATTTAAAGGTTACGTTTTTATTACGTCATAAATTTAATAAAAGTATATTTTTCGAATTAAAAAAGTAAAACTTATTATATGTTAAATACAAAGCTAAAATGTGTGTTTGTTTTATTAACAATTTAAAGAGCAATCAATTATATTTAATAATTTTAATTTTAAGAAGGGGGACATACTTTATCAGTTTTATAACGCGTGGTTATTAAATCAAAGAAACTTAAGCTTGTTTGGCTAACATTGGCGGTTCGCGCGATGACGTCATTTGCGTGTTTATTAAGAAGACATTGATTTTAATTTCATTTCGCAATGTGTTTAATAACATTCGCCACTCCATTGATTTGATATTATAATTACGTTCGCCATTCAGATGTCCATCAGATTTCAGCTCCAAAGGAGAATTGTTTGTTTTTTTTAAATATCAGAATTTATTATTTTTGTCCAGAAATTGAATCCATGACTCATAAGTACCGTATATATCACAATAAAGGTACACTTCACATATAAATCTTCGAAAAAATATTAAATTAAAGCCAAATAAATTCTCCATTATTTTGAGTTCAAATCTTCGGTTAAAAAAAATGTTTACTTTTTACTAGCACTGCTTTTATTCAATATTTTAATAGTGCTACTTTTATCAAATGTCTTAGTAGTACTACTTTTATTCTTTTTTTAATAGTACTCCTTTTATCAATATTATCAATATTAACATAATTCTTTAATTGCTAGAGTTGTGTTCACGTATGTAAACTTTTACGAGGGTCACCAATAAAACACAACGTATTTGAAATTTTAATTATCACAATTTGTTCTTTTTCTTAAAACCTAAAAAAAAAATATTTAAATGCAACTTCACTAAAATAGTTTTATCAGATTTCTTTTAATAAATAATTTTTATTGAATGATCACAATTAAGTTTAAATTTAAACATATTTATTGACAATCCATGTATCCATTTACTTATGATTATCATTATTTTTTGGTGAAGTGCAACCCTGTCATCTCACGCGAGCAAGAAGTGAACGGGAGAGAATCGATATTTCTTTCAATCATTTTAGTCCTGACACAGTAGCTCCCCTTGTTTTCTAACACCTGCCCCTTCAGTCCTGTCCACGTTTTGATCGGCCTTCTGTACTTATTTTTTATATATTTTATTTTGTGTCTGAAGCTAATTGTGTCACTGCACAAAATCTAAATAACAGGCTTTAGCACTGAGATTCTCAAACACAGTTCGGTGTGTGATTTGGGAGTAAAAAAAATGGGATTGTGGGAGTTACAAATTGTGAGTGTGTACAAACAAACAAACAAAAGTTAAGGCGGGGGGGGGGGGGGGATGGGGGGACAGGGGCGGGTGCGGGCAAACCTCAAAAATTTTAGATAGCAATTTTATTTTAAAATGTAAGGAAACAAACCTTTAGTTGCACCGGAGCAGTATACGAGTTTTAAAAATTAGTAATGACCATCACAACCAAAATCAAATTCTTAAATATTTGCTGTTATGGCCATCGTTCCCCTCGCAATGGTTGAAAACTGAAAAAAGAAAGAGTTATCTCCACAATAATGTTGTTCTGTGCTACAGAAAAAAGGGTGGGAGAAAAAAACTTGGAATGTAATTAGACTAAACTTATTTTAAATTTTTAAAAAAAAATAATAATAATTAACACAGTAGAGGTACTTTTTTCCCCCTCAAATTTAACAATTCATCTACATTATCTTATTTAGCATAGGAAAAACATGAGTTTAAACAAAATTAAATATGTAATACTTAATTCCTGCTACAACTGATTTAATCAATCAGGAAATTTCTTTTGTAAAAATGAAAAATAATTTAACTACGAAATGAAATAATAGTGATTTGTTATTTTGTGGCTATTGATTTTCAACTTTTCCAACACTTACTCTGTGATGTGACAAACATAAAAAAAAACAACAACAAAAAAAAAGCAACAACAACCGTGCCTTTGGCCACAATGGAGTCGGGCCAGGTTTAAGGGGAGGATACTTTGTAATAAATCTAAATTAATTGTGATTGCTTCCCTTTAAAGGGAAAAATAAAAGAATAATTGGCTCGTTTTTGTGTTTGTTTAAAATTACTTATATTTGAACAACCGAACACCCTCATTTTTTCCTCTCTAAAATAAGGGACAAACTGTTATAGCCTGTGTGTTGACCTTGTTTTTGTTTTCCACCAGCCGTGGCATTCTACCTTCGGCCCCTCCCCGCTTTTTAATTATGATTTTTTTTTTTTTTTTTTTTTTTTTATATTTTTGTTTAATTTTTTTTTTTTTTTTTTTTTGTTTTTTTTTTTTTTTTTTCCCCCCCCCCCTTTTTTTTTTTTTTTTTTTTTTTTTTTTTTTTTTTTTACATCTTTGATTAAATATCTAGCGATCTACCATTTCATTTCCATCTCCTGATTTGGAAAATGTTTTTTTTACCCTCTCATTTGTTCTAGAGAATGCAATCGGGTGACGACGTTTCTAGAATTTCTTTGCTGGAGGGTTCTAACCCACTTCCTATAAATAAACCGGTAGTTTTCCCAACCGGGAAATTTTACTAATTTTACTAGACACTAGACGTATTGCACTCCTAAGAGTCTTACAAGATTTTACTCTTTATGTGTGTATATTAATAGTTTTTATCTTTCCCAGATTATACATTTTTTCCTTTCTGTAAGTTTATGTTTAATCATATTTCATTTTATTTTTTTTTATAAATTTAATAATATAATATATATCTTGAATATTGTTAACTAACCAGGTTTGGAATTGTTTTTGTTTTTTTGTTTTCCCGTTGTCAGTCATTTGTTACTTATTAATCATCTATCGAATCAACTCTTTAAAAAAAAAAAAAGATTAAATTGGCCAGCAACCGTACAACGCTACCTGACTCAAACGTTAACTAATTCAAGATAAATTTTATTTTATTTTTAAAAATTTTTATTTCTTTTTTTAAAATGCCTTAGTTTATTTCAAACATTTAGAGAAATGCGGCTACCACAGCAAACAAGCGTCACAGTTCTCCTTCTGTGTGGGGGAGATAATCCACACATGTAAAGAATGCGGTGTTGGCGTAATGCCTTCAGTTTGCAGCGTTTCAAGAAGAGAGCGTTGATAAACGAAGACGTCTCCCACAAGAATGACCCGCTCCATTTGTGCTTCAAATCTTTTTTTTTTTTTTTTTTTTTTACATTCCCCCCCCCGGGGTTTTTCAGGCTTTTGTTTTTTTTTTTTTTTTTTTTTTTTTTACATTCCACACCACGGGGTTTATCAGGCTTTTGTTTTCTTGTTGTTTTTTTTTTCTTTTTATTACTATATATACACGTAAACGTGTTTCTATAATTGATGCTCTGATCGCCGTGTTGTTCTAAGAAGTCATGGTACAAAGACATGCCAGAATTACAGCTCCTATAAGTTAAGTGGCCGTAAAGTATAAGATTTAAAAAAAAAATTTTTTTAGACCCGATATATCGTCCAAGGTAATGGGCCAGGATCAGACAAGCTTGAACAATAACCCAGCGTGACACATGGTTGCAGTAAACCCAGGATTAGACACGGTTGCAATAAAAATCTGTTGAATGTGTTGTAGGCGCTTTATTTTTCACCTGGAGATTCAAAGATGCTTTTAAATCTAATGAAGAATATCCGGTATACCTTTATTACCAAACTGAGCAGCAGTTGTATTCTTTCATGGCAGATCAACAGGCACGAAAAATAATAATAACACAAAACATAACCAAAAACATGTGTTTATTTTCATGTACATATTTAAAAATAGACAGCTCCACAATGTAATTTAACGTAATGTAGTTGTAATCTAGGTATAGGTGATTGAATTGCGCATAAATGTCGCTAAATGAACTTCTTGCACGGATATGCAAATAGCTAAACGATAAATTAGTACATATTGGGTCAATAAATAGCTTCCGTGTAAAATTATGTGAGATAGTTATTGTGAATGTTCAGCGGCCATGTTGCAATGAGCACAGGGAGCATGCTAAAGTAGCATGGATACCAGCGCTATATAAATATCCAATCAATCAATCAATCAATGATAGATAGACACCGTAATTTGAGCAAGCGTCAATAGATGAAATTCCATGACATCTTGACACATTACACATAAATGATGTCATGCAGTGATGGAAACCTCGCCCATACATAAATACACATAAATGACGTCATGCAATGACCTGAACCTCACCCATCCATCACTACACATAAATGACGTCATGCAATGATGGAAACTTTACCCATACATCAATACACATAAATTACGTCATGCAATGATGGAGACCTCACCCATACATCAATACACATAAATGACGTCATGCAGTGATGGAGACCTCACACATACATCAATACACATAAATGAAGTCATGCAATGATGGAGACCTCCCCCATACATCAATACACATAAATGACGTCATGCAATGATGGAGACCTCCCCCATACATCAATACACATAAATGACGTCATGCAATGATTGGAGACCTCCCCCATACATCAATACACATAAATGACGTCATGCAATGATGGAGACCTCCCCCATACATCAATACACATAAATGACGTCATGCAATGATTGGAAACCTCACCCATACATCAATACACATAAATGACGTCATGCAATGACCTGAACCTCACCCATACATCAATACACCTGCAGTGATGGAGACCTGACCCATACATCAATACACATAAATGACGTCATGCAGTGATGGAGACCTGACCCATACATCAATACACATAAATTACGTCATGATGGAGACCTGAGCCATACATCAATACATATAAATGACGTCATGATGGAGACCTGAGCCATACATCAATACACGTAACCGACCAATAATAGATCCCGAAATGCCTGACATTAAAAAAACAAAGAACATCCATGATCCAATAAATAATAAATTCAATACATCAAGTAAATTATGGCTATTTTTTTAAAACTCAGCCATACTCTCTAACACATAGAGTACCGTAAATCTTTATTACCGCATATATGTAGTGTGGAAAATCCATCCCATAATGACATATAATAATTGCAAATACACAATGGCGGATAAGAACAAATACAACAGACCCGAAAGACCATGGGGAGAAGGGGAGGGGTCGATGCAAGATTCATGATATAAATATGAAGACATTCATTAAAAAAACAACAAAAAAACAACAAACAACTCTCATCTCTTTAAATCTCCGAATATGTATTCACACAAATGAATAAATTGCAACGTATACCAATATTTGACATGCATAGTCAATACATTATCTTTAGTTCATGCAGGTGACAAGGTTGAAAACTCTAGGTAAATATCCGGGGGGGAGGGGGGGATTATCATGAATTGCTTTAACGAAAGTAGAGATAGTCCTTTACAATAGTCCTTTCCGATAGTCCATTCCAATAGTCTTTTCCGATAGTCCTTTTCGCCAATTTCTCTAAGTGCACAACATGTGCCTTGAGGTCAGACATTACTTACACTGGCGTGTGGTGGTGTTGTTTTGTTCAAAAGCCGTGTCGTGCAGCACCAGCCGTCTAGCCATCAGGCAACGTGACGTCATCTGAAAACGCTTGTCTTGTCCGCCAAACAAAGAATCCTTTACGGAAATCTGGTGGTAGATTTTTTCCATAAACTTTTTCCTGATGACCTCCCACCAACTTCGGTCCAGTGGCTATACCAAGATCTAACGACGATCATTGATGTAGGTCACTTCCGTGTTCAACAACAGACGACGCATCACTCGCGCGAGATTTTGGTTTTACAGTTCTCCGGGGTCACCGGTCCTCGTTGACGTCAAGAGTCGCGTCGTTCAGTAAACTCAGCGACGTCTTAACAGTCGATTCCCAAACGCCAGCGATGAAAGAGCTGAGAGGGTAGCTGACCAGTCGCCATGTTTCCACAGCAACTGTTTGGTGAATGGTCACGGTAGATGGGATTTTAGAGTCGTGCGTAGAATGGTCTGGTACGGAGTCAGACACCTGAAGTCTAACGGTGACTGAAAGTATAAACATGTTAGTTGTTAATTGCACAGATGTCCATGCTGATAATTGATGACTTGTATAGCGCTCGTGTCCATGCTATTCTAGCAAACTCTAAGCGCTCTGATGTCTTTGAACTCTATTTAAAGAAAAATGTCTTTTAAATGTCTCTTAAATTAATTTTAATCCTTTTTTAAAATCCCTCAAAGACTGAGTCAAACTGTTTCATAATTTAGGCGCCATTGCTTCAAAAAAAGCGCAATCCAGAGGACGTCTTTGTGTGTCCATCTACCTTGGGAACGTATCGGTTTAAGCCGTATGTCTCTTTCATAAAAAAAAAAAAAAACAGGATTTGATCGCTGGACCACGACAAGCGTTTTCAAATATTTGTTTCTTACACGTAAAAATTTGATCAAATTTGAACGTCATTTGAAAATAAAAAGTTTATTTTACTGATCACTTATATATATATAAATATATATATATATATATATATATATATATATATATATATATATATATATATATTAAAAAAATTCTCAATATTTCTTGGGGTCGGTTGAAAAAAAAAAGAATGTGTGTGTGTGGTTGGGCCCGGGGGATGGGGGTCGGTTACGTGGACAATTATTTAATTTAAAAAAAAAATAATAATAATAAATCATGGAATACGTTAAAGGTACAGAAAACACATTTCAGGGCTTAAGATTCACCTTTTATCGGGATTATATTTTGTTTACACGGTTGATGTTTAACGTTGGGTGGGCCGCTGTTTTCAATGAAAGAGAAACGAAACAAACATGATTTGAGGCGCTAATGCTTTGCATTTTTGAAACTATTACATCCAAAGTTCAATTGAATGGATATAGAAGTTAGAGGCTTTTTAAAAAAAAAATCATGTGATTCTTTTTCTAAAAATAAATTTATTAAAAATTTGCGATCCGAGTTTTTAGATTATTTGTGTTCCTTTACCTTCTCAGAAATTTCGTCTTATGTTCTTGTTGCCACTATTCACACTGGTCTCAGATACAATCTGTGCTGCACACTGGTCATATTTAAAACATATGTCGCTGAAAACGTATTTCTTAATTCACTTCCTTATATCAGAATCTAACAAAATGCTGGCCAAAAAAAAATTTTAAAAATGGACTAATTATGAGTTTCTCTTTCAATACGGAAATGCCTTAAAGCTGAATATCTCAAGCCCTTGATGTTTAACAAATAATTTAGGACATTACAACACAATTTTTGTTTTCTTTTTACCGTTAGCAAGGAAAGAATTGGTCTGGAACAGCAGAGTGGACTCTTCATCGTCGTAGACAAGCGACATGTGCATAGAAACAGTACCAGATGGCAAGTGGTCCTCAAACTGGAACGTGACGCGGCTGTGATCGCTTACAATGTTGAACACGCTGACTCTGAATTCAACATAAAATAAAAGCATTCTCAATACTGTTTTTTTTTTTTAAATCACAAAGATTATTGTTGTACGTTCTTATTTTTTAATATATATATTGTTAAAAAACAAATATTAAAATCACTATTTCACAATGGTTGCGGTATCAAAATGGCGTCTTACCAAGGTTTCAAATATTTGAGACTAGCATCATATCACACATATGTGGGTGAGCTCCCACACAAAGAAAAACTACTCCAACATATTGTGTTAGTGCGTTGGCCCGGGGGGGGGGGGGGGGGGATTTAACTAAATGTACCGTTACCATTGGCGTAAGATAGTGGGGGGGGGGGGGTGCGCGGAAGGACCGGTCCGGGTGGCACTTATTTTCTTTCTGTGGAGGGGCGGCGTTTTCAGCCAGTTGTAGAAATCTTTTTTCGTGGACGGGGGGGGGGGCAGGGTAATTCTCGGCCTGCCCCGGGCGGCACTAACCCTAGTTACGCCCCTGACAGCCACTCACATTGTTGGGTGGACTTTCACGAGATGCTCCGGGTTTTTGAGGAAGTCGTAGATGTTCTCTCTAGACGCCCCTGATTCGAGACTGCTTGTCCTTTCTATTCGAACGTTCTGGAACAGCCACCACAGGACAACAGCTGAGATCAAGACAACCCAGTACCAGCGAGTCATCCTGCAGGAGACAAAGGAATAGTGAATCAAACAGGTTATACATGTTAGTTGGCATAATAGGCTACAGAGTTAAAATCTTCAGATGGGAAGACAGGTCGGCGGGTACTGTTGAGTACATACAGAACTAGAGAACGGTCTTCTAAGAAATAATCAAATATAGTTTGACTTTCATACGTAAATGTTTCAGGCTCAAACCCCCTTAGGGTTAACGACGGTCAAATAAACGTAACGTCACTGATAACAGCCCCTAGAACCTCGGGCTGGGGGTTGCGGCTGTTGAAGTGTTGAGTATAACGACTCCAAAGCTGGATGCATATCGACTCCGTTATAAATCCCCCCCCCTTTTTTTTTTTCATAGCCCTGGTCAGAACAAGGATGGATTGGGTGAGGACAAGGGCGCCTTTACTAAAGTTGTAATCATCGCAAGAAGATTATTCCACTCCATCCCTGTGGCGCTGCAGACCACGCAGAGCTTTGGCCCACCTCACCACATCCTTCCACTCAGACCCAACTGATGCTTTTTTTTTTTTTTCGGTGCTTGGATTCACAGCTGCTGTAGATCCCTCTCCTTCACATCAACCCTATCCCCCTAACCCTAAGTATATCATTTCAACACGCTAAACTGTGTCTCTGGTATCCAGCAAGGGATGATCGAGTGCTGAGCGTGAGAACAGATATCGTTAGAGTCACTGACACTTGTAAGGACATCTCTATGTTGAATGCATTTTGAAGAAACAATTTGTAAAATTAACTTCCTGCTGACTTTCACGACAAAACAATATTTCCTTATTCGTGCTTATACTTACATGAAGTTGATACATTGTTCACACCCTTTTAGTTGAATTATTTATATATATATATATTTAAAAAAGGTATTCCTCCCCACACACTAGTAAACCTTTTCATGACCACAGTGGCGTAGGAAAGGGGTGCCGAGGGAAAAAGGGGGGGGGGTGTCTCGCCCCTGGCAGCACTTTTTAAATTAAAAAAAATATATTTCGGGACTGCACTTTCCGCCAACTGCAGAGGTCTTTTAATGGAAAGAGGGTGGCAAAAATCTTTGGCCCGCGCCGAGCGCCACTAGCCCTAGCTACGCCCCTGCTGGGCCAAGAGATATATTCATATTTGGTATAGTGGACAATAGTCGCGTTAAAAACTAACGCTTCGTTACAACGATTCGTCGGCTCTGTGCTTGCTAGAGACGTGTTTGTTTTAATCTCAAGGTGTTGGTCGAAATGTATATGTGGACTTGAACCTGTTTACTTGAACGTACCGGTCAGTGTGCTCTCCGTGGCAAGTTTGCTGGTTTTTATTTGTGTAGCATTCAACATGCAAGGTAATAACAATCAGCATTCAACATGCGGGTATTAAAACTCAACATTCAACATGCAGGTAACAACGCTCGACATACAACATGCAGGTAATAAATCTCAATATTCAACATGCATCTCTCGATTTGAAAACATATAAACCTTTTGAAAAAAACACATACTATATGAAAGTTCTTTAAATGGTATAATAAAAAATCAACATGAAGCAAGTGAAAGTGTAATATAAAGCATATACCACTAAATTATAATAAATATAAAAGTTATTATGAAAATATGTCGACCGCTTGGTCTATACACAAAAATATAACTAGGAAACAATCATTTATTTTTTTTGTTGTTGGTTGTTTTTTTTTAAAATCTTACCTCTATAGAAAAAAAAAACAACAGAATCGTTATTTAATGGCCATGTTAATGATCAGAAGAAATTGGAAAGTGCCAACATCGAGCTGAAATTTCAAAGATTTTGTTTCAACCCAAAGTGACAACATGCTGTGTTTGAAAGCTCAGCGCCCTCTCTTTGATTACACGGTACCTCTTTCCGAGGCGTCCGCACCCCCCCCCCCCTTTTTTTTCCCNTGTGTTTTGTTGGTTGGTTGGGGCGCAAAAGGGTGTGTGGGGGAAAAGGGGGGGGGGGTGTTTCAAGGACGTAAATCATAAAATGACAGTTCTAAAAAAAAATATCAAATTTTCTCTGCTGTATAGAACTGAGTGACGGCCTTGCGATTATGGGAAACAGAATACATTCCATTCCAAGTTTTTTTGTTGTGGAGTTTACAAAAGGTGATAGCTGTTCGAGGCAGTGATAGCGTGAGACCCGATGTGTTGATTGGTTAAGCGTGAACAATGAGATGGGAGCAGAGGCGTATCTAAGAGAAGCATTTTTTTGGGGGGGGGGTTGGGTGGGGGTGGGTCGCTTTCCAAACTTTGTTTTTCATATATATATATATATAAAACACACACATATTATTTCATGACACCCCTCGCCTCGCATCGATTTTTATTAGAGCCGCCACTGATTCTGTGCGTTTAAACACCCGTGTTGTGTTGTCAAATGAAAACTGAGAAAAGACGAGACACAGTGACATATTCCGCCAGTTTTGGGTACAAGGGTGGGTGTGTGTGAGGGGGGGGAGGGGTTTGGGCTGGGTAGATTTCTTTGGGTTTTTAAAGCCAAATCTGTCTTATTTCTAATATTTAAAAATAAATTAAAAAAAAAAAAAAAAAAGCCCTGACTAAAATCTGGGAAATACAGATTTAAAAAAAAAAATTGCACAGCCGTCACGTGATATGCTGCCAGCAATGCACGACTTGGTCATCACGTCTCAACGGTTTGTATTAGCCCAATCGTGTGCGTCAGGCCTGCACAACATACGGCCCGGCAGACCCACTTTGTGGCCCGCCAGACACACTTTGCGGCCCACCAGACCCACTTTGTGACCAGCCAGACCCACTTTGCGGCCCGCCAGACCCACTTCGTGACCCGCCAGACCCACTTTGTGGCCCGCAAAGTCACAAAATATTCGTTTTTCTTTTTTTTTTCTCAATTGCCCCCCCCCCCCCCGGTCCTAATTTTTTTTTTTTTGGCCCGCACAAGTCCTGTTTTATTTTCTTCTGGCCCGCACATGTTTTTCATAAAGTATTACGGCCCGGCCTTACGTTTTGAATTGTGCGGGCCTGTTACGGCCCGGCCTTACGTTTTGAGTTGTGCGGCCTGGTGCACGTGATCAACTAGGTTTTCTTCCGTGGTTGTATCTTTTTCACGAATAAAGTTTCAAGCAGCCATCTCCAGTTTCGTATATCAGGGTTTCCCATAAAAGGGATGACACGTAACTCACAATCCCCACACCGCTACCCACCCACCCACCATCAACCCCCACATTTTTCTACCTCAACTTCCCCGAAAACGTATATATATATATATATATAAAATTTCACTTATCTACATAACACAGACATCAAACACCGCACCTGAAATGTATAAAAATAGTTTTCGTCGCAGCATAGGCAGGAGACGAGTGAGATTGAAAATGGCGCAATTATTCTCTCGTCTGAGAGAAACGCGCTGTTGAAAGGACCGCCTCCATCGATCACTTTCTGACATGAATATCCCAGTTATCAATGAGTCGGCCACGGACCGGGGGGGGGGGGGGGGGGATTGGAGGGCACTCTACGTAACGACGCTGTATAACTTTTACGGCACGAAACTCGAGTATTCGGAATTATGCCCCCCTCCCGCCCCGCCCCCCCCCACACACACACAAACTAACACAGGGGTTCTCAAAATTTTGTTTGGTAGGTCTCGACAACTTAAACTAACACACACATTCTATTGAGGGTTTGAGATTACTCTCTTACAGCCTCGGCTGATACATTGGCAACCAGCTCCCTATGCTGAGCAGTGCCGTGTAACATTGTCATCACGTAGGGCTCTCCCGCTGGCCGCCCTGGCCTTCCCTGAAACATCTAGTGAGGGTCATTCGGTCAGCAGATGCGCTACAGTTTCTGGGACCAGGCTGCAATGCCGGCACGTAGGGGGGCCCCTGTTGTTATCTTGCCTATTGAAGTACGTGTTTATGGGGCAATGCTCGGTACGAGTTTGGGTCACTAGCTTCTGCTGCCTGGGACCCAGCGTCCACCAAGGATTTTTTTGTTTGTTGTTGTCTGCTAGGTGACGGCATGTTAGCGAATACACCCCAGCCCCCCGGGTTTGTCCACCCACTGCCTGGATCATTTTTTGACGGACCAGTTGTTGATACCCAGATAGAAGACTGGTACATTGGGCTGAGGCTGGGCAGCCCCGGTTTTTTGCCAGTGTGTCTGCTTTTTCATCGCCTCTGACGTTAACGTGCCCTGGAACCCACTGCACTGTTACCTTGCTCCGATCTTACCCACGTCACAACGTCAAGAAGTTAAGCGATGCGCATGGAAAAGAAAGCGATTTTGAAGGATCAAATTATTGTATGCAAATAAATAAATGGGAAATTTCTTAACATTTCTCGGGGTTTGATTCTCCTTAGTTGCGTCACGTCAAAGAGTTTGAGAAGCACTGCAATGTTTTACGGGGTACGTTAAAAGGAATTTAGAATTGAAAGAACGAGTTAAGTTGTCTTTTTTTAAAAAGAATTTTTTTAAATTATTTTTTTAAAAAATCTGAAGTGCAAGTTTATTGTAACACCGTAAGCAGTGGCGAGGGAAAGGGGATTGTGAGGAGGGGGCGGTACGCCACGGGCGGCACTTCTTTAAAAAAATATTTGGGGGGTGGATGGCATTTTCAGCCACCTGCAAAGTTTTTTCGTGGTGCAGCAATAACCCTTTCTGTTGCAGCAATAACCCTTTCCGTGGCACCAATAGCCCTTTCTGTGGCAGCAATAACCCTTTCTGTGGCAGAAATAACCTTTTCTGTGGCAGCAATAACCTTTTCTGTGGCAGCAATAACCTTTTCTGTGGCATCAATAACCCTTTCCGTGGCAGCAATAACCCTTTCCGTGGCAGCAATAACCCTTTCCGTGGCAGCAGTAACCCTTTCCGTGGCAGCAATAACCCTTTCCGTGGCAGCAATAAGCCTTTCTGTGGCAGCAATAACCCTTTCTGTGGCAGCAATAACCCTTTCTGTGATAGCAATAACCCTTTCCGTGGCACCAATAGCCCTTTCTGTGGCAGCAATAAACCTTTCTGTGGCAGAAATAACCTTTTCTGTGGCAGCAATAACCTTTTCTGTGGCAGGAATAACCTTTTCTGTGGCATCAATAACCCTTTCCGTGGCAGCAATAACCCTTTCCGTGGCAGCAATAACCCTTTCCGTGGCAGCAATAACCCTTTCCGTGGCAGCAATAACCCTTTCCGTGGCAGCAATAACCCTTTCCGTGGCAGCAATAACCTTTTTGGGGCATATAAGTACACACTTAGTACATCCAAATACATATTTGGAGAATATAATCTTCCTCTCGGGATCTGCTTATCTATGTCATTTTCTACATCGTGCACACCCCACGTCATCGTTCACTGTGTACTTCTTGGAGCTCTAAATTATGAATGGTGTGTACAAAAAAAAAAAAAACTGTTATGGTTCTGAAATAAAATTCCTGGTGCTTTTTTAATATTTTTTTTAATAATTTTTTTTTTTAAAAAATCGCATAAATTGGCATTTCCGTATCTCAAATACAGCAGCTTGGGGATCCTTTACACACATTTAAAAAAAAAAAAGGGTTGACAACAAAAAGTAAAAACAAACAATTATAAATGACCGAAAATAAACCACTCCGGTCCGTTATCAAACGAGTCACGCTAACAGTAATAAAAGAGCGCGTGATCTGGTGACCATCAACACGTGATCTGGTGATCATCAACACGTGATCTGGTGACCATCAACACGTGATCTGGTGACCATCAACACGTGATCTGGTGACCATCAACACGTGATCTGGTGACCATCAACACGTGATCTGGTGACCATCAACACGTGATCTGGTGACCATCAACACGTGATCCGAAAGAAACGGACTGGGGGATTTTATATGCAACCAACGGCCAAAAATATCGTTCTACAATCTGAAGCATTGATTGGTCAACGCAATAAAAGCAATGTCATTGTCTTCCTGCGAGTCAAGATGTCATTCTTATAATCAACACAATGGAAAACGAAATAATGCCTTCACAAAAAAAAAAAAAAAAAATATTTTAAAATCTAAATATTTAACTAACACAAAGTTTCAAAGTTTTTTTACCTCCTCGTGTTTGGAGATGACTAGGGCAATACAGACACTCAAACATTTGAGAAACAAGAATAGGAGACGTAATGTTTGTATTGATATAGGGCAACACGGGACGCGCAAGAGCCAAGATACAGGACGTGGTGTTTGTAATGATACATGACTAGGGCAACACGGGACACACAAGGGCCAACATACAAAACGTGAAGTTTGTAATGATACAGGACTAGGGCAACACGGGACACACAAGGGCCAAGATACAAAACGTGAAGTTTGTAATGATACATGACTAGGGTAACACGGGACGCGCAAGAGCCAAGATACAAAACGTGAAGTTTGTAATGATACATGACTAGGGCAACACGGGACGCACAAGGGCCAAGATACAAAACGTGGTGTTTGTAATAACACATGCAAAAAAAAATATTTGTTTAAAAATTAAAATATGTTGAGGACCTTTGACCCCCAATCACCCTCGTTAGTGGAAGCGCACAGCAGTCATACACATTCAAGTGTAGCCGTTTAGGATACAACAAATGAGGTTTTCCCACGCCGACGCGTCCTGACAACCACTCTAAAACGGGATTCGAGCTATAATTAGCCCGCACGTGACACGTCATCACTACGTCACATAACATCCACATCCCACAAATTAACATTCTTTTTTTTAAAAAATATATACAATTTCGAATTGATTAAAAAGGATTTCGGGCTTTCCCGATTCCACTCACTGGATTAGTTTATGTGTATAACTTTAAAATAATAACTGAAGAGCCGAAGTTGCCTTCATTAAATAACATTTAACCCAATTCCACCCGTCTTGTTCAGCTACAGCTGTGTTTCCCAACGTTTTCTTTTCGTGACCCGGTTATTTGTTTATACTTCTCCTTCTTGACCCATTCATTTTGTATAGCCTCGACTGGTATAATAATAGGTAATTTATAACAGATTCCAATGCCCTCATAGCTTTCCTATATTATGATTAAAGCCTTTGCTCACACAAGACTGTAAAGAAATAAAACTTACCAATAGTTTATTAACGAGAACGTCACGATAATCTAACCTAGATTTTCCAATGTTTTTTTTTTCTTCTTACGGCGGCCCGGTAATTTTGTATTTGTGGGCCGGTACCGGGTCGCGACCCGGCATTCTGGGGAAACGCAGAATTAGAGGATTGGTCAAACACAGCGCTTAGAAAACTGTGACTGCAAAGACCATCGATAAAAAAGAAGTCCAGATTCCGGGGTTATTTTCGACTCAGACGTCGGACAACTTTGCCTTTCCACTATTGCATCGTCGGTACCGGTCCAAGACATCCAGACTTCGCTCGGGCTAAACACGTTTCGACCCGGCAACACGTACATGACCAAGCTCACTTATAGCCACAACGATCGCGTACACGTCTGTACATTGTCCATATCAAGGGCACCGCTTTTAATTTGAAGTGTGCAATTAGAAGGAATTTGATCTAATATTTTTATTAATTAAAAACATAAATAATTTAAAATCTGATTGTTCAACGTCAAAGCCACTTGGGTCCTTTCTTGTCACGTTGCTGAAGGCTCGAGGTCAAGGGCTTTAGTCTTTTTAGTCCGTCGAAGATCGACTAGGACCATCGAGTCAAGACGGGTACAGATGAAGGCCTTACGAGACTCCATCTCCGGATGTTTGAATTCAGAGTTTCCTTCTCTTAGATGAGTTTCAGACCAAGGTTAACGAGTCCCATCCACCCGGGGTGCTGGTGATGTGTTTTTGCTTCACTGGCCCTTGGCTGTAATTGAACTCCAAACCACCAACTTGAGGTTTGCTCAGTTTAGACCAGCGGTTCTCAACCTGTGGGTCGCGACCCCTTTGGGGGTCGCGGGACCCTTTTCCAGGGGTCGCCTGAGACCATCTGAAAACATATATCCTTACAGCTATGAAGTAGCAACGAAAATAACTGTGTGGCTGGGGGGTCGCCATGACACGAGAAACTGTATTAAGGGGTCGCGGCACTAGAAAGGTTGAGAACCACTGGTTTAGACCATTCGGCGCATTCATCAATGTACGTAAAAACAGACGAAAAGCTGGGAAGGGAGTGGGGGGGGGGACACTGGCGTAAGATGGGTGGGGCGGAGGCGGTGGTTATTTTTCGCCACATGCACAGTTTTTATGTTGGAGAGGCGCGGCTTCTACTTAGGCTACGCCACTGGGTTAAGGGGGGGGGGGGTGGGGCTGCATTCTCTCAAATCCCGCGCCAGTTATCGTAAAACGTAGAACACACTACCCGCAAAGAACATTAGCTGCATAGAGCACTGCCCGCATAGAACACCGCCCGCATAGAACACTGCCCGCATAGAGCACGGGCCGCATAGAACACCGCCCGCATAGAGCACTACCCGCATAGAACATTAGCTGCATAGAGCACTGCCCGCATAGAACACCGCCCGCATAGAACACCGCCCGCATAGAACACTACCCACATAGAACATTAGCTGCATAGAGCACTGCCCGCATAGACCACTACCCGCATAGAACAATGCCCGCATAGAACACTATCCGCATAGAAACCCGCCCGCATAGAACACTACGGCATAGAACATTAGCTGCATAGAACACTACCCGCATAGAACATTAGCTGCATAGAGCACTGCCCGCATAGAACACCGCCCGCATAGAACATTGCCCGCATAGAGCATGGGCCGCATAGAACACTGCCCACATAGAACACTACACGAAGGGAACACTATCCGAGCAGAACACAAAAAGAAGCACAAAATTACAGACAACATAAGATCATGCATGATACATAAACACATCCGTGATGAAAAAGTACAGTCGTGATGGAAAGTGCAGCCGTGATGAAAAAGTACAGCCGTGATGGAGAGTGCAGTCTTGATGAAAAAGTACAGCCGTGATGGAAAGTGCTACTGTGGTGAAAAAGTACAGCCGTGATGGAGAGCACAACCGTGATGAAAAAGTACAGCCGTGATAGAGAGTGCAGTCATGATGAAAAGGTACAGCCGTGATGGAAAGTTCAGCAGTGATGGAAAGTTCAGCCGTGATAGAAAAGTACAGCCGTGATGGAAAGTGCAGCCGTGATGGAAATTTTAGCCGTGATGAAAAAGTACAGCCGTGATGGAAAATTCAGCCGTGATGAAAAAGTACATCCGTGATGAAGAAAAGAACCCATGATGAAAAAAGGCAGCCGTGATGAAAAGTGCAGCCGTAATAAAAAAAAAGAAAAAAAGAGCAGCCTTGATGAAGAAACCGCCCTAGGCCTAGGGTCACAGTTGCGTTTACAGTAACTACTGAACACGGCAAAGAAGTCTGACACGTAAGTACACGGGTGGAATGTGATACGTCTGAGGCTATAGTGTTGCAGATGGAGACGATAGGAGCAGAGATCCTTTGGGTGGCTTATGCAGGCGCACACGAAGGCTCGGGGTTAGGGGCTTTAGTCTTTTCGGTCAATGGGGAGAAAGAGGACAGTGGCGGATTGTGTGGGGTACCGAGTCGGGGGCGGAGTTAGTTGGGTGCTATACGGAAGGTTGCTGGCCGAGTGGTCTAAACTGAGGCCATCCCAAGGTGGTGGACTCGAGCTCAATCCTTCTTCCAGCAACAACGATGGTAATCACTTAAGATTTTTCACTGTGCTCTGTGTCTTGTCGCATTTTCATTTGTCCTGTTTTCCGAGGAAGGCTCTTAGCCGAAACGTTCACATCTTATTTCCCAGTCTTTTGATTCAAGCTTCCACATAACTTGTTCTGCTATCTCAATCCCCAGCAAATTCAAAAACATCACCATTACCCCGGGTAGATGGGGACTCGTTAACCTTGGATTAACGTTAACCTTAACTCATTTAAGGTGTAGGGCAAACTCTGAAATGAGACCCGGAATGGAGCCCCGTACGTGTTAAGACACTGACTCACTGACACAATAAAAATTTCTACAACGCCTGCGGCTTAGAGCGCACAAACAGCACAGTCTAACACATAAGTCCCACTGACCACTGGCGGGTCATCTATTGCATTCTGGTCTCTTTCCATTCGTCTTGCCTGTATTTCCATTGGATCAAATAGGCGAGGACGAGAGGGAGAGACCGACGAATTAAGCAAATCTCCCCCTCCCCCTTTTTTTAAACAAAATCCAGCTCAAGCTCAAGGCTACTGTTCAAGTGTTACTCAAGTCGAAAACTGCCCTGGTCATCTTCGCGTGCGAATGAAGGACGAGCACTGCAGAAGGGGCGTAGTTAGTGGGGGTGGGTTATGAGTAGAGTAAGAAACAAGACACTGGCGGATTTTTTTGGCAGTATAGGACAGGCATTGATTATACGAGAATTAATGAGGCCCACATTTCTCTAAATTTTTGACACAACCTTTAATCTAATCACTTCTATTCAATGTAATCGGTCAAAAGAAGACGTTAGTATTATACAATGATTCGTGCACAATGTTGGACACCACCTCCTAGATAACAAAGTCAATGACAATTTTCAAAACAACTGAAAGAATATAAAGCAAAAATTCTCCTTTTTTAAAGAACATAATTAATGTACAATAATTTCGCGTCCAATAACACTTTTACATAACGACCTCTTTAAGAAACAAAGTCTATTTATATCTTGTTTTAACACTTGATATAACAGCTTCTTTCAGAAACAAGGTCTATTTATATTTAGTTTTTAACACTTGATATAACAGCTTCTTTCAGAAACAAGGTCTATTTATATTTAGTTTTTAACACTTTATTACTCACCCCCTAGTGATAGTGTGTTGGCGTGGACTCACGAGGAGATGATTTTCCTCATCTCAACAAGGATATGTTAGTGAGAGCACACGGTCACCATCCGCAACGACTCTCTAATCACCGCACACGTTAGGCGAATCGTTATTTTAACAAACACAGCTAACGCCGGCAACGAGACGGTTTCTTCATCAGCGAGAGATTAAAAATCAACACTGCTGATACATGGCCGGCTCGTAACAGTTCGTTAAGATGGATTTGCGAGCCGGTCCACGGTGGATCTCTCTGCGGCCCACAGCTAAAAAAAAAGGGACGCGGCGACCGTATCTGTTATATCGCTTGTTATCTGCCGTGCATCTATCACGTCGATGTGGCCACACCGCTCCCGTTTTCTCGGGATCTCATCCACGTGACTTTCTCTGGCCACACAACCTGTGGATATCGTTTACATGGTCAGCTGAAACGTAAATATGAGAAACAGTTACCAGATGTAACCAACGGTTTATTGTAGGGAGTATATGAGTAAGACCCCCCCCCCCACCCGCGGCGGGCCTTTAGGCAAGCGAAATATTGAGTACCCCTCACCCCCCAACAATCCCCAAAAACAAAACAACAGCAACGACAAACAAACAAACAAATAGAAAACAGATGAAGCTATTGGTAAATACAATGGCTGCGGCTATTCGGACCCGGGTCCGTGAAGTGAGAGTTTGGGTTTATTAAAAAAATATTCAAAAATTATTGTAGGGTTTGTAAGACAAAATTTGGTATCAAATGAAAGATAATTGAAAGGGCTCTATGTTTGTAAGCTTACTTCTTCAGTTTAAAGAAAATAAACTTCCAGAAATGACTTCCGAATTGCATTTAGTCAAAATGGACCCGGACACGCAGCGCCGCTATTCGGACCCGGGTCCCATTAGACTGAATGCTATTCGGATGTCAATTGTGATAGGTTATTTTAGTTAGAATGAACAAGTAAGTTAACAAACATATAGTCCATTCAATTATCTTTTATTTGATACCAAATTTGTCTTACAATCTAACAATAATATTTTTTTAGATTTTAATCCCAACCTCTCACTTCTCACTTTCCGTACCCGGGTCCGAAAAATAAATTCACGCACAGCTCACACGACAGTGCAGAAAAATATGATCTCGCGGCACCCCATAGTGCGCGAGACACATTGCCATTGCACCGTTTGCTTAGTTGCACATTATGTGAATGCGCCCCTGGTTGTAATGTACACATTAATAGATGTACACAGTCATAGATGTACACAGTAATAGATGAACACAGTAATAGATGTACACAGTAATAGACGTACACAGTAATAGATGTACACAGTAATATATGTACACATTAATAGATGTACACGGTAATAGGCGTACACAGTAATAGATGTACTCGGTAATAAATGTACACGGGTAAATCTCATAGCAGATCTGAAATTCACAGTCAACCAACTGATATGTAATCTACCCCCATCTCCTAATCCCCAAAACGAATCAGCTGTCGAATGATTTCATCAATGGTTTGAGACATTGTCTAGGTCTGCGCCCTGGGGGCTGTCAGTCCAATATCTATTTATACATTTCCAGAGCTGTAGCCAGGTTTGGGTTTCGGAGTTAGGACTTACCTTTACAAAGACGACACCGCGCCCCCCCCCCCCCCCCCCCCCCCCCCCCCCCCCCCC
>CAXITT010000198.1:155112-168146 GCA_964033795.1 Lymnaea stagnalis
CTATCTATCTATCTATCTATCTATCTATCTATCTATCTATCTATCTATCTATCTATCTATCTATCTATCTATCTATCTATCTATCTATCTATCTATCTATCTATCTATCTATCTAATCTAATCTAATCTAATCTAATCTAATCTAATCTAATCTCATCTAATCTCATCTCATCTAACCTATCTATCTATCTAATATATATGTGTGTTTTATGTCTATCTGTCTGTCTATATATTTATCTATCTTTCTAATCTATCAATGTGTCTTTATTTCTGTCTGTCTCTCTTTCTATTTAGCATCTTTTTATCTACCAATCAATTAAGAAAATCTTAACCCATTTCTACTTTGAAAATTTAATTTTCACTTGTATAAAATGATTGGGTTTTGATACTTATAGGTATAATTATGTCAATGTACTTACGTGTTGTTAAAGTCATTGATTCTCTTAGTTGGTAAAATGAGAATATAGCATCGATTTTTCACAACTTCATTATGATTGGATTTAAAGATATTGTCATCCACGTAAAAATTTGCACACCCTTTTTCCTACTCCCGATATACATGTACCCAAGAAGTTTTAATATTTTTCAATTTCATTCTGAGGCGTATTTTGTGTCTATCTATCTATCTGTCTATCTGTCTATCTGTCTATCTGTCTATCTGTCTGTCTGTCTGTCTGTCTGTCTGTCTGTCTGTCTGTCTGTCTGTCTGTCTGTCGGTCTGTCGGTCTGTCGGTCTGTCTGTCTGTCTATCTATCCATACAATATCAAACTGAGTAGGATCTTATTTATTCTGCCAACCAATCCATATCCCTTATACCTGTGACAAGAAGCTCGGGTTTGCTTTACCCTTATGTACATACACTGTGTCCGGGAAAGAAATGGAAACCTTTTTTGTTATGATGAAAACTAATTAATTGAAAATTGTAAAGACTTTTTTTTTTTTTTTATTCCAAAACACAATTTAATTCTAACATGATATTTTTTAAAAAAGAATATACTATTTTTTGTGTTTGAGGTGCTCCCATTAAGCTTCGAGATTGGATTTGCTTTACCCTTATGTACATACATTGTGTCCCTGAAAGAAATGGAACCCTTTTTTGTTATGATGAAAACTAATTAATTGAAAATTGTAAAGACTTTTTTTTTTTTTTTATTCCAAAACACAATTTAATTCTAACATGATATTTATTAAAAAAGAATATACTAGTTTTTGTGTTTGAGGTGCTCACCATAAGCTTCGAGACTGGATTCAAGAGGTGCCCCCCCCCCCGGAACAATCATTATCAGAAGGGTTAATTTTGTCACCCGGACAGTGAAGTTTGACTTGACTATAGACAATGTAAAGAATATAGACAGATTAGACAGTGTGCTTCGACGAAAAGGGCTCATCGCCTTTCTATAATGTTTGTTTTACAATCAAATGTAATTGGCAGTTCAATCCACTACACAAGTCCACACAAGCAAGAAAAATTACCATCGCAGCAATTGGATGGGACGCGCTAACCTTGGATGGTAGCTCATCTAAAAGAAGGAAAACTCTAAAATCAAACCTAGAGATCGAGTTCCGTTGGCGGTATGACATGAACGCAATGAAAATTCCGGCAACTCCTGCGACGCTACTGGTGCCGCGCTGTATCATACCATCCACACACGAGGTGTCCCTGGGTTATCCAGATGCCTGGAGAGAGGAGATCCATCCACACATGAGGTTCCCCTTGGTTATCCACATTTCTGGCGAGAGGTGATTTGCTGACTTGCGAATAAGCTTATCCTCCAAAAATCCTCCTGTGAAGTCTATACCATCATCGTAAGGTGACGTACTAGTGCAAAATAAAAAATTAAAAACATTATTTTAAAAAATGTGATTGAGGATTCACGACTTTTTTTTTTTATAACTCGCTGCCCATCCAATGGTTGTGTTAGCTTTGTAGCGATGATCGATTCGGTTTCTGTTCCTTCCTGAATGAGAATTTTACATTCGTATCAATCGGTGATCGGACAATTGACCGCACGCCATATGAGCTCACGACAACGGACCACAAGACCTCTGGGCAGATGACAAGGGAACATGCGGAAAATTGGGAACATGCGGACAAATGAACACACAGACAAATGGAGACACAGACAAATGAACACATAGACAAGTGAACTCATCGAAAACTTAAAAAAACGGACAATTAAACACACACAAAAATCATTTAAAGACAATATCTTTATTATCAATATATATTTTGTATTTATAATGGAAAACTATAATTTGTATTTATATTAATCGCACATTTCATTAAATCACCTGTTTATGTCGTTAGGACCCTAAAACTAATTTAGTATCCAATATCCAGCCTTAGATATCCTACTTTAAGGTACTTTCGACGTTAGGACACGACTTTCAACGTCAGGCCAGTACTTTCAACGTTACAACCCATATCCAACACGGGTAACCCAATTTGAAGGGTGATAATAATATCGAAAACGTCAAATACATGCGTGTCAAAACTATACCTGTATTAATTAGTTGCTAAGGTCGCGACGTCACCTTATGCAGTTGAAGAATAGCTTGACAAATCCGTTGGAAACACAAACTTTAAAAAATTGACTACGTTGAAATAAATCACGGAAGGGGCCAGCGTAGGGTTGCCATACGTCCCGATACATCGTTATGGAACTTATAAGTCATCATATTGAATAATTATTTATTACCGGCACTTCATTTCTACACCCCAACCTCAGAGTGTCCCGACTAGGTCCCAGCTAGATATGGCGAGGTCCCAGCTAGATGTGGCAACCCTAGTCCAGCGGGACAGCTAGTTCAACTAAGATCAGTAACTCCGCTAATTCATGAACTGCTGTCAAAATCAAAGAGTTACCCCCCTTTGCTCAAAAAAAAAAACAAAAAAAAAAAAAAACCTGCACTGGATTTATTTGCACAGGCGAATGGTAAAAATAAATATATATTTTTTTTTAATTTTAAAAGCTTGAAATCTGTTAATTAAGTCAAATGCGACGATAATTCCATCAAACCGGTCATATGTTTTAATACATTTAAAAGCCTATACGATATGAGAAGAAGCCGCATACTAACGCTAGGGGAAGTGATGGTTGCCTGTAATTATGGGCAAGTGAGAGTTAGGGTTAATTGGAAAAAAAAACTATTTATGGATACCCTTGTCATGCGATTAACCGAAATTCAGCTCTTTGGTCGGTTAAAAGTGGGTTAAACTGACGAACTATAAACTACGTCAATGCATTTGCTTCCCCCCTCTTGGATACTACTTCTAAGCCAAGTGCTATTTTTTTTTTAAATTTTAATTTTACTCTGTTTTCTTCTGCTTTGTTCGCTGACGAATGCTTCCCTTTAAAGGTTTAACCTCACTTCTGTTTCTACAAATGTCAATTCAAATGTAAGTTATTCAAGTGTCAGCCGCTAGTGGTGTGTTTCAAAGTGATGGCGGTAGCCTACATGTCACTATAGGCGCAGATTACTTTTATATTTGATTGAATCATTTCGACCTTACAGTGCAGTGTGACGTGACAAAGGGGTGAGTGGTCCACCCAGGGCGGTGCTTTTTTTTCCTTATCATGAGAGGGGGGGGGGGGCATTTTCAACAAACTGGGGTGGTTTTTCTCTGAAAAAGTGTGGGGGGGGGGGACAATAACGTGGTCCACCCCGGGCGGCGCTAACCTTAGCTATGCCCTGGGCAATATTTAATTCCCCCATATATTTTTTTTTAAAAATATATATTTCTATTTGCTATCTGTTCGCAGTGTGTATTCCCAATCCTTTGATTTTCATGATCTTGTTATTTGTATACCTCTCTTTCGTAGCTTACTAACATTTTTATCACATATTCCGGCTTATAGATAACATATATCATACGAATTCCCATACAGTTTATAAATAAAATAATAATATAATAAAAAATAATAATAATAAAATATTTACTCATACAAACATGTAAAACCATCAAACTTACCACTAATTTTAGTAACGAGTACGTCACGATGATATGACCCAGATTTTAAACCGTATTTTTCTACTTTCATGGCCCGGTAATTTTGCTCTATCGTGGCCCGGTAATTTTGCATTTGTGGCCCGGTACCGCGAAAATGGGAAACGCTGAACTAAACAATGTCCCATTAGGATCAACACATATTTACAGTTTACTCTGTGATTTGCCTCCTCTTGGAGGCCATTTTGCGCGGCATACCTGTTATCATCTCGCGGCACACCACAGTGCAGCGGAACACTGGTTGCGGAGCTCTGCACCAAATAATGACCTTTGACCCGGATGTCATTACTGCGTGTGATGTATTTTGTCACCTATTTATTTAAAGATGCAATTGTTTACTATGTTTATAAATGACAATATCTTCACGTACTAATGTGCTCTCTCTCTTTCTTTCTCTCCCTCTTTCTTTCTCTCCCCCCCTCTTTCCCTCTCTCCCTCCCACCCCGCTCTCTCTTCCTCTCTTGTTTCTCGCCCAATCTTTCACCGCTTTGTGACCCGTACTCTCACATTTTTCTGAAGCTTTTACTTAATCCTTAATGTTGCTTGTTGTCTACGTTTTGACATTGTGACTTTTTTTTCAGGCCACTTTTATATTGTCCAAGAGATCTGAAATTCCGTGCAGACTGTGTGTCTTGGGTGGTGCATATAAATAATTAAACCCAATGAAATCTTCACACGGCCCCATAGTTATCTCAACTAGTAACAGAATTTGACCCTATTTGCTAATAAACACAGATCCTTATTCAAAATGAAATATAGTATGGGAGCTACATGCCAAAATTTAGCAAATAATTTGTTGTGGGGTTAAAAGTCATAAGAAAATAAATTATTTTGTCGGTCCAGGTAAGAAGATTAACCAGATTATATTACCGGTAATCAATAAATTCACAAATGACCATCACAAAAATTGACCTTTTTTGTCCCCATGTTGGTTTATTTATTATCATTAGACTTTCCTGTCTAATGGTATTGGCCATTTCGTGTGGTCGTTTAGACTTCCTGACTACTGGTATTGGCCATTTCGTGTGGTCGTTTAGACTTTCCTGTCTACTGGTATTGGCCATTTCGTGTGGTCGTTTAGACTTCCTGTCTACTGGTATTGGCCATTTCGTGTGGTCGTTTAGACTTCCTGTCTACTGGTATTGGCCATTTCGTGTGGTCGTTTAGACTTCCTGTCTACTGGTATTGGCCATTTCGTGTGCTTGTCGTTTGTCGTTATTTTTGTGGTTGACGTCTGGACCGACTGTCGCGGGGTCGACTGAAAATTGATTGTGAGTCGTGTCAGCATCGCGTCTGCTTCGTTCAGTGAACATCGGTGGGTAGCGGAGGTCTTATGAGAGCTTTAGGATTGTGTGGATTTAAAAAAAAAAATTTCTCTTGTCCATAATACACAGATTACATTTAAAACTAAAAAGTGCCAAAACAAAAAATAATGCAAACTTTAAAAGAAAAAAAAAAGACTATCACATACGAGTTTAAACCACTAAAAGTAGAAGAAGAAAAAATGTACCCAATAAATAATATTTTCAAAAAATTATAAAAATGAAACATATTAAATTTGAATCCTTGGGCTCCACGGAGTGCTCATCTAAAATTCCGAAGTCTTTCTTTTGTAACGCAATTTAAGAATTTTAAAATTATAGTCTACTTGTTAATGCATAGAAACTCGTCTTTGATGGAAAATCCTTTTAAATTAAAAAAAAAATATATATATATAATTTGTAATTGTTGAGACCCGCTGGTCCTCACCTTTGTGAGACCCGGTGGCTCCACTCTCTCCATCGCTTCCCCACGCGTTCAGCGCTACCCCACGCGATATGACACAATTAGGCTGGGCCTTAAAATAATAAAAGTAGACTCAAATAACAATGGAAAGTAACTTATTCACTTTGGCCATGACCCAGTTTAAGCAATACACTCATTCTTATCAAGCGTCCCAACTCTGAGTTGTCACTCTGATGACCAACGCTAAAAAAACTAACTCGGAATCCGAAGCCACGCTTGTGAGTCATTTAAACACGACTCTGGGATGCCACGCTTAAATGCGGGACAAGCACGCCAAACTTAGAGTATATATTGAGAGCCCAAATCATGTATCGGCCTCTCTTACCTGAATTATGTCAGAAGAGCCTGGCTGGCATAATTAGCTGATAAAGTGTGTTTATCCTGATTGTGTTAGGTTAGTATTGTTCTATTTCATATTCATGTGTACTGGTATGTAGAGTCGTAGATGTAATGTTATTAAGAAAATGGTAGGACTATAGTGACTATTGTTAATGTTTGATTAATAATTTATAATGTGATGTGATTTGTAATTCTTAGCTAAGTCTTATGCATTGTATTTATTATTCTCATTTCTAGCCAGTTAGTAAATTACAGTAAAGTATAGTTACGTAAAGTGAAGTAAACTGAAGTTACGTAAAGTGAAGTAAACTGAAGTTACGTAAAGTGAAGTAAACTGAAGTTACGTAAAGTGAAGTAAACTGAAGTTACGTAAAGTGAAGTAAACTGAAGTTACGTAAAGTGAAGTAAACTGAAGTAAAGTAAAGTGAAGAAATTACATGAAATAAGTTACAGTATGTAACATTTGGCCAGTAAAGAATATTTGACCAGAAAGTATTTGTAAAGTAAATAACATTTGGTCAGAGGTGTACTAGTTCAATAAATAATATCTGGAACTAAAGTTAGTACAGTTCAGTAAAGGAGGCGCAGTTATTAGCATAAAGGAATCCAAAGGAATCAACAAGACGGTAGCATATACTGTGTGTGTGTTACCCACAGTAAAGTTCAAAGTCGGCACCTACCTCCTCGCAGTGCCAGTGACCGGAGACACTTACGCAGTCAAGCCGCCCAACCCCGCAGTACGTTGTGACCCGAGCAGAGGGCTGCTGTGGTGTGTGTGTGGGGGACTTGCTTAATTGACCAGATCGCCATTGAGAGCTTACTATGCAATAATATTGGGCAGTATCTTGTTATCCTGTTTATGTGTATAGTATATTATGTAATTTGTATGCTGATAGTCCTGTTTTTATAATTAAATATTTATTTGTGGGCTAAACCACTCTTGTGTTATCAGTATAGTTAAAGTATTACTAGAATTGCAAGTGAGAGCTAGTGAGAGTTCATTGAATGATAGAGTGAGTGTGAAGTAGAATACTTCATCAGGAAATTAATCGCACCCTAGACATAGCCATAATAGCAGTACTAATCTAACGTAGAGGAAAGGGACCTTTGAAGAGCTAGTGAGAGTTCATTGAATGATAGAGTGAGTGTGAAGTAGAATACTTCATCAGGAAATTAATCGCACCCTAGACATAGCCATAATAGCAGTACTAATCTAACGTAGAGGAAAGGGACCTTTGTTTGTTAATACAAACATTAAACATTTCAAACCCAATACTTGTAACAATTGGGTCAGAACATAATTAATTACAACACATCATAGTTTTGTAACAGTAATTGCTCCCTGATTATCATTCCATCCCCCGTTTCTACCAATTGCACAGAATCTAATTCCTCGCACCAATGAACGTCTAAATTTGTGTCGTGCCCGACCCAACCCAGCCTCACCGACAGCACCTTCGCACCACTTGCTGCGAACAACATTGTTTTTACGGGTCATTAGTTACATCATGAAACCCCATGCTGCGAGTTGAGTACATTGAAACGGGATCCTGTGTATTTAAAAATGGAAAACGTGACCAGAACTGTTGCCGCGCGCAAACAAGGCAGCACTTAGCAAGATCACGCACAGCTATATCAAAACAAATGGGGTTCACCTCGCAGGCTGCTCATCACAACTCTCTCACGTTTGCCCGACAGGTAACATTATGATGCCATCTTTTAATCAAACATCCACAAATCTGGTAATGCATTATAAATGAAACGTTGGCTTTTTGTTATTATTTACCCCCCCCCCAACCCCGTTATGTTCGCCTGGATGGCTCTCCATCATCCCACCCCATCCCAGCTCCCACCTCAATTCGGTACAGGACAGTGAGAAAAGCGAGCACACAATCCAGCGCACGTGCGCTGTCCGGACTGTCTTATAAGCTCGCGGTGTCTGTGACGTCGTCTGAACATGACATAAATATTCTTGTGTTTACCATAACTTTCAATAAACAGCGCTCTCTGGATATTGCCTTACTCGGTGATAAGAATCGACACGGCCTTGCTGGCCTCATATTTTTCATGCTTAAGACGTTATTGTTATACTTTATAACGAGATAACCATTTACTTCTTCGGGTTCCGTCTTACCTGAAAATAACAACACATTTCTTTTTTCGAACATGTATTTTATAACTTCAAATTAAAGGTGAGATATTGCGTCACGTTTCGATTGGGTACTGAGTACGATATTTTTATAAAAAAATAAATTCAAAAGAGTTTTTTGCGTGTCAAACCAATACAGGTAAAACTGATCTCTTATAACTTCAATGGGTATCATTAAAAAGATCAAGGTTAAGAATCAGTATCCGCTAAACAAAATTTAAACAATAAAGCTAATAAAAATACATCAAATTACTTATAAGGTTTATTTGTTGTTTTTTTCTATTGTGTTTTTTTATAGACAATGGTGCACCTAATTTAATGAGACTAAAACAACGCTACTATCTTCAAAGAAGTAATTTTATATTTTTTAAAAATTGAAATTGATTATATAACACTGGGGCCTGGGGGTGTGTTTTTAAAAAAAAAATTATACACTAGTTTTCCAACGCATTTGGCTAAAAGTATTTCAAAATTCCTTACTGTTTCTTCTGTCCCAACACAACCATCAGACAGAGACTCACTTTTCCTACTGCCCCAACACAACCACCAGACAGAGACTCACTTTTCCTACTGCCCCAACACAACCACCAGACAGAGACTCACTTTTCCTACTGCCCCAACACAACCACCAGACTGAGACTCACTTTTCCTTCTGTCCCAACACAACCATCAGGCAGAGACTCCCTGTTCCTACTGTTCCAACATAGCCACCAGGCAGACATGTGGCAGAAAACGTCACAAAAGCTCAAACGGAAGTTGAGTGAGCACGAGACCAAGCTACGCGTCATCAGTGCCTTTAAAGAGGTAGGTAGTTGGGGCTCTGCATATCCCGGAAAATGGGAAAAAAGTTTACCTTATCCCGGGGAAAATGTGAATAGAGTTTTCCTCATCCCCCGGAAAATCAGGGATAAAATTAGTTTAATTTAAAAATGTATTATAAACTGAATTAAACTATATAAAATTTGATTGTTATAGTTTTTTAATTGTCATACATTCTATTAATAAATTAAAACAGTATTAAGTTTAGTTGGGAGGTTGGTCACATGCTACCACTTGCTTCATTTTCCACTACTTTTCACTATAAATAAATAACTAGCTAATAATAGGCTTGTGAAGTAAACTTCGCATATAACCGCCTGTAGGGGAAAAAAACTCAACACTTAATGAGTTCTGTATTCTTTACAAGACGCTAATTATAGTTTCGAATCCGTCACTAAGTATTTACAACCAAATGTTTCTTAGGAACTTGTAACAATGGATTCGTTTCGAATTTTAAAAGAAAATTAGTAAAAGTTACTATATTTATCTTTATTTGTATATGTCTTACAATGTTGATTTTTGGAAGAGACAAAAAAAACTACATAATATGAAGTAATATAAAGTACTTTGACATTTGAAGTCTAAGGATGATCAAGTCACTAGACCACTGGTTTCCAGCCCATGGGAGGTAACCTCAAACGGGATTCTTAAGGTATTTACTTGGGGTCGCCGGCTGAAACAATAGACAAAAGAGAAGTAGAGATTTTTAAACAGAGTGTCTTGTTCACCCTGTGTCTCAAAGTTTGAATTACAATTTAAATCATGGAATTAAATACGTCCAATACGTTATATCCAATAATTAAGTTTTAATATGTTTTACTTTCCAAGAATTTACCCTATTTAAAAGTCTTATTTTTTCCAAATTATCGTGATGAGTGTCACTTTGCTTCTATATGAATGTGGTCCGTGAACTGAAAACGCTCGAGAACCCGTGTGTTAGAGGTGTTGAACTCTTTTTCTGAGTTTGTTCAGCGCGAGATTAAGACCCCCGGGAAGTCCCTAGGCAGTGCACATTTATCTTTACGTCACGTCAGCTGTGGCGTAGCTGTTGCTGCCACCCGGGTTGGGTCAATCTTTTTGCCATCTCCCTTCAACGACAATATCTCTGCAGTTAGCCGAAATTGCCGCCCCTCAAAATAAAGATAAAAAGTTCCTGCTGGACCTGCCCCGCCAGCAATCCTTTCCAAAGCCACTGCACATCAGATACGGGTACTTTGAGTTTAAATACAACTTTTGTTAAATGTGATGGTCGTGCCGAGAAAAGGCGGTGGCGGGGGGCGAAGCCCCTACCTCAGAAAAATTTTGATAAACTAAAATGCAGGGATGAATTTTGGCACACAACAGAATTGAATTGTTCATCATAAAAATTAAGTCCTGCGTCTTTTAAATAACCGTTATTTTCGTTGCTTTTGGGAGAAAATGTTCCTCCACCCCACTTCCCCTCAGTTACATTTAGTTTAAAATAAAGGAGCCGGACTGCCGGTTCCTTCCAACGGTAGGAACATTGGCCTATTTACGATCATATATATAAGAATGAGCTATGCTGACCGTAACGACAAGGCCTATTTACGATCATATATATATATAAGAATGAGCTATGCTGACCGTAACGACAAGGCCTATTTACGATCATATATATAAGAATGAGCTATGCTGACCGTAACGACAAGGCCTATTTACGATCATATATATAAGAATGAGCTATGCTGACCGTAACGACAAGGCCTATTTACGATCATATATATAAGAATGAGCTATGCTGACCGTAACGACAAGGCCTATTTACGATCATATATATAAGAATGAGCTATGCTGACCGTAACGACAAGGCCTATTTACGATCATATATATAAGAATGAGCTATGCTGACCGTAACGACAAGGCCTATTTACGATCATATATATAAGAATGAGCTATGCTGACCGTAACGACAAGGCCTATTTACGATCATATATATAAGAATGAGCTATGCTGACCGTAACGACAAGGCCTATTTACGATCATATATATAAGAATGAGCTATGCTGACCGTAACGACAAGGCCTATTTACGATCATATATATATAAGAATGAGCTATGCTGACCGTAACGACAAGGCCTATTTACGATCATATATATATAAGAATGAGCTATGCTGACCGTAACGACAAGGCCTATTTACGATCATATATATATAAGAATGAGCTATGCTGACCGTAACGACAAGGCCTATTTACGATCATATATATATAAGAATGAGCTATGCTGACCGTAACGACAAGGCCTATTTACGATCATATATATATAAGAATGAGCTATGCTGACCGTAACGACAAGGCCTATTTACGATCATATATATATAAGAATGAGCTATGCTGACCGTAACGACAAGGCCTATTTACGATCATATATATATAAGAATGAGCTATGCTGACCGTAACGACAAGGCCTATTTACGATCATATATATATAAGAATGAGCTATGCTGACCGTAACGACAAGGCCTATTTACGATCATATATATATAAGAATGAGCTATGCTGACCGTAACGACAAGGCCTATTTACGATCATATATATATAAGAATGAGCTATGCTGACCGTAACGACAAGGCCTATTTACGATCATATATATATAAGAATGAGCTATGCTGACCGTAACGACAAGGCCTATTTACGATCATATATATATAAGAATGAGCTATGCTGACCGTAACGACAAGGCCTATTTACGATCATATATATATAAGAATGAGCTATGCTGACCGTAACGACAAGGAACCGAAAAGATTTCAATACGTTCGGATTCTTATAAACGATCAAAGTTATTTTTTTTTTTTTTTACGGAAATCGAATAAATTTAAATGCGCGAAAAATAGTATATATATCTGGTTTTATTTTAGTAAAAGATTAATTATTATTAATATAAATTAAAAATACATTTATACTAACGACTAAGGAACTATCTTAAGCATGTTAAATGCGTTTAAAAGTTGATGGGGAAAAAAAAATATGGTCAAAGAATTACACCGTAATCACATTTATCGGGAAAACCCAAACGTCTATTTTGTTTATTGTGGTTTTTAGTCCGTTGTAAATATTGCGAAATAAAAATTAAAATCAATTTGTTCTACATAAACACGCAAATGACGTCATTGCGCGAATCGACTTTCTAGCCAAAGTTCCAAGTTTCTTTGATTTAAAGACCGCGCGTGACATAACTGAAAATGTATTTTCCTTTCTTAAAAGTAAAATTAATAAATATAATTGATTTCTTTTAAAATTTGTATATATACAAATGGATGTCTGTATGTATGTATGTCCCATATGCGCTCCTATACCATTAATGCGATTGCCATAAAACTTTGATGAGTTGTCTGCACGCCTTGTTTTGTTTCCGAGGCCGTCGCATGTGTCCTGCACCCCTTGCGAAAAAAACAGTGCATTCGAACTTTCCACTAGCGCATTTCTCGTTTGAAACTTGTAGGAATACTTTTCAACTTGTGTTTTTTTCTTTGTTTTTTTTTTGTGTGTGTGTGCAAAGCGGTAATGTTTCAATGCAATGTGTTTCTTGTCTCTCTTCAAGCTTTGACTTAAATCTTGTCATAGTCATTATTTGTGTCTCATCTCTCTCCTGTCATCACGTGACGACAGTCGCACAATCAGGATCACAATGTCCAATTGTAAAGCCAAATGATGTCAATAAACAATCTTGAAAAAAGAGTTGATTCGTTAAAACAAGCCTTGTGTGCCAACTGCTAAATGAAAACATTAAAAAAAATAATTTAAACTTCTCTTAGAAAGTCTTAATGTGGAAGGTGTGTACATGGTCTTCATTGGGTTATGTACGGGGGGCTAGTGTGGGGGTATGTACATGGTCTTCATTAGCTTATGTACGGGGGGCTGGTGTGGGAGGTACGTACATGGTCTTCATCGGCTTAGGTCGGAGGAGAG
>CAXITT010000198.1:171509-182206 GCA_964033795.1 Lymnaea stagnalis
ATTTTTTTTTTTTTTTTAAGGAAAGCTTTGTAAAGAAATCCTTTTTTTTTTTTTTTTTAAATCTTGTGTTATAAAGTTTCACTATTTTGAACATAAAATAGTGAACTTCTTATAAATTATTTGAATGTGCAATTTTTACTTTAACGGGCGTTGATGAATTAATCATGAATAACAATGGTCAACGGCAATTTTTGCTACTGAAAGTATAACATGTATGTTTGAACGCGCTCATTCCAAATATAAAGTCACACTCTAGTTTTAAGTTATGTATATATTCAATCATGGGCGCCCGCAGAAAACTTTCTAGGGGGGGGGGAGGGGGGCAAAAAAATCGATTAACTTTCCAGGGGGGGGGGAATTTTTGTAATTTTTTAATATAGTTTTAATTTACTGTAGTTTTAATTTACTGTAGCGTATTTGTATGGTGAACGAACGGACGGGACATCAGCTTAGTTACTTTCTCTTTATTTTCTATTTACTTTAATACATTTTTTGTCTATTTTTGTCTAAAAATTTTTTATCCAATCAATCCAGGGGGGGGGGCAATTGCCGCCATATGCCCCCCCCCCTTCCGCGGCGCCCATGTATTCAATACAATAATTGAAACTAATGAAATATTCGGTATTGAGTAGGGTGACACGCACCTTAAGCATATTACACAACGGGTAGAGCGTCAAGCACCTGAATTAAAACTTGCCTGTACAAATGAATGAACCTATAACTTCAGCGGCTTCGAGTCAAATTATTATAAATTATAAATTGTACACTTTTATAGAACAAATTAATAATTTAAAAAAAAACAACATCATCTAGTTTTAGTAGCTTTTGAGGTATGACTAAAAAAATTGAAAATGTGAGTTTGAAAAAAAAAAAAACTGCGGAAAACAGGAAGTGCTATTTTGTACATGCGCATCGAGTCTTCGGAAGCGGCGGTTAATCCTAGGGCTCAGCTCGCCCCATCCAGTAACTTCCTAATATATACATTGTAAACTGGAAAATGATATCAATTTCTGTACTGATGCGAACGGTCTGATGCTGGAGTTAGACTGCGAATACGAGCCTGATCAGTGAGGACTATTCACAGACTCCAGCAAAGCGAGCTTAAAGGCTGTGTTGTTGCACAATGGTAACGAAAAAATCGTACGTTCAAACTCATGTTGTAGACATCAAAGAGACGTACAGTACAATTCAATGAAACTCATGTTGAAAGTGATCAAACAGCTCACAACACAAGTGAAACATTTGCACTGATCTGAGAGTGTTACAAGTTTTGGATTTCATCTGAGGTACACACAGCATTTGTGCTTTTTTGTTTTGCGTGTGGAACAGTCCTCCCGTTATGACAGAAAACATTTCAACAACGTAAATCAGTGTCCTTCTACATCTAACCACATTGTTGGTCGACGCAACGCTCAACGTGAATCATTGGTTGCTCCAGAGAAAGTGTACTTTACCACCACTTAAAATTAAACTGGGCGCAGTAAAAAAAAATATTTGTAATTTAGCTGTGTATCGTTATGAACAAGGTTTCAGAATCTGAAAAAAAAAAAGAAGTTCGGAGCAATCACAAATGATGCTTAGCTGAAAGCTGGAATCTTTATTGGGCCAGAAGTCCGCGAGCTGATGCATGATATTTCATTTAGATTTACGAAATTTTGAAATGGAAACATTCAACTGAGAAGAATACATTCATTCATATTCGATTGAAAGATTTAGCGTAAGACTCTCTTTCCTAAAATGTTATTGTGTCGTTTCATAGATGTCGACGTTTTCATTAAGACTTTCCGTGGACTCGCCCCCCCCCCCCTTTTTAAAAAAAATTGATTTGAGAAATCAAGCAAACAAAAATTATTATTGGAAATATGTGATTATTTTTATTTGAAGTTATAAAAGAATAAATAACATTCGTGGGATGTTATGACAACTCTGTGTTATACAAGCTAATACTAGCTCTGCAATGTGCTTGCGTAATACAAATAAAAGAAAAGAACAAATTCACATGACGCTGCATGAAGTAAAATCTTGACGTCCTATGTCACAAAATTCTACTTCAGATTCGGATCCAGAACACTGGGTTTAGAATAAATTGCAAGATAGATTTCCTGAAGCATACAAAAAGGTTGTTGTTGTTCTTGTTCTCCAGTTTCATTTTAATTGCATTATGAAAAAAAATATATATAAATGGTATATAATGATCAGAAAAGACAACACTAACAAACGTTGATCATAAGAAGACATCATTACAAAACATGGGAATTATATTTGTTTTACAATCAATCCGAGACGGATAACTTTCTTGTCTTTAAAAAAAAAAATCTTCTCAAAGCTACACTTGTATCCCAAACAGATCCTCACGCTGCCGTCCATATTATTGTACTCCACACTTGTATCCCAAACAGATCCTCACGCTGCCGTCCATATTATTGTACTCCACACTTGTATCCCAAACAGATCCTCACGCTGCCGTCCATATTATTGTACTCCACACTTGTATCCCAAACAGATCCTCACGCTGCCGTCCATATTATTGTACTCCACACTTGTATCCCAAACAGATCCTCACGCTGCCGTCCATATTATTGTACTCCACACTTGTATCCCAAACAGATCCTCACGCTGCCGTCCATATTATTGTACTCCACACTTGTATCCCAAACAGATCCTCACGCTGCCGTCCATATTATTGTACTCCACACTTGTATCCCAAACAGATCCTCACGCTGCCATCCATAGTATTGTACTCCACACTTGTATAACAAACAGATCCTCACGCTGCCATCCATAGTATTGTACTCCACACTTGTATCCCAAACAGATCCTCACACTGCCATCTATTTTATTGCACTCCACACTTGTATCCCAAACAGATCCTCACACTGCCATCCATATTATTGTACTCCACACTTGTATCCCAAACAGATCCTCACGCTGCCGTCCATGTTATTGTACTCCACACTTGTATCCCAAACAGATCCTCACACTGCCATCTATTTTATTGCACTCCACACTTGTATAACAAACAGATCCTCACGCTGCCATCCATATTATTGTACTCCACACTTGTATCCCAAACAGATCCTCACACTGCCATCTATTTTATTGCACTCCACACTTGTATCCCAAACAGATCCTCACACTGCCATCCATATTATTGTACTCCACACTTGTATCCCAAACAGATCCTCACGCTGCCGTCCATGTTATTGTACTCCACAGAAGAGTCGGGTCCACGATGAGTTCTCTCACTTTCTGACCGAGACGAGCTTCACTCCACTGGTCCTCATCTACAACTCCAAGTCTTGGGTGAAGCGCCTGGCCTGGATTATGGTGGTGCTCGTCTTCTTCGCCTGGTCGTTCATCCAGTGCTACTGGCTGCTTCAGAAGTACTTCGCCTATCCCATGGAGGTAGCTTTTTTTTTGTGTGAGACGTTCAGTTAAAAAGAACTACACACACACACATATTTTCTTATAAAGGATATATTAAATAACCTTATATCCATCTATAGGTGAAGCTAGATTCTTATTAAATTACCTTATTTCCATCTATAGGCGAAGCTAGATTTTATTAATTTATCGTATATCCATCTGTAGGTGAAGCTAGATTTGAAAGCATCGATCGAGTTGGATTTCCCAAGTGTGACCATCTGTAACCTTAACCCCATACGTCACAGAAGCCTCAAGAACGAGCCGTTCCGTATCCTCGAAGACATTGCCGAGCCCAACACGGACGATGTTCTGTTCAAAGCAACCCTTAACCACTGGACATTCGACGGTAGTTTATCATTTAGCAATCATTATAGAGATACTAGCAAATGTACCCGACCTTTCACCACGGTACCGGGGCGGTTGGATTGATGTAAATAAATGAATGAAAACATGTATTTTTTTAAAAAGTACAATATACTAAAACAAAATTTCTTGACTTTTGTCATGTTACTTTCTGTTGCGTTTAATCAGCTATCGACCATGCGATTAAAGAAACAGCAACTAATTTAAATAGAAATGTGGGGGGGGGGAGGTGGGTCCCTGGCCCTGTGATTTGTTGATTGGCTGGCCCTGTGATTTTTCGATTGGCTGGCTCTGTGAATTGTCGATTGATTGGCCCTGTGATTTGTCGATTGGTTGGCTCTGTGAATTGTCGATTGATTGGCCCTGTGATTTGTCGATTGGCTGGCTCTGTGCCTTGTCGATTGATTGGCCCTGTGATTTGTTGATTGGCTGGCCTTGTGATTTGTTGATTGGCTGTCACTGTGATTTTGATTGACTGACTCTGTGAATTGTCGAATGACTGGCCCTGAGATTTGTCGATTGACTGGCCCTGTGATTTGTTGATTGTCAACCCAAAAAGTTCCACGGGGAACCGAGTTCTTCTTAAAAAAAAGGAATGGTGTATGTCTCTACCGCATGCGGCCCGCGGGCCGTATATTGTGCAGCCCTGATCTAGATTATGCTTTTAATTTAACGCACTGTAATCACATAATTTGGTTTTCAACAGTGATAAGAGCAACGATGCCACTATACAAATCATTCTGAAATATATATTATAAAGTTTATGATATAAACTAAGCACCAGTACTTTGATGTCACTCACAGTCTACATTTAGCCTCATTGAAAGGAGTAAGTGTTTGATATTCGCATTTACTGGCTTGTCTTCACTCATTCCTGGCCTTCTCTTCTGTTGCAGAAAACTGTCAATCAAAGAACCAGTACAGGTGCACCAATGGTCTCTGCCTGGACCCTTCGCTCGTCTGTGACGGGAGCGTCGACTGCATGGACGGCTGTGATGAGAAAAACTGTGAACGTAACTACCATTGATGTTCGAGCTGAAATCAGGGAAGGGGGGGGGGATGGGGGTGGCGTTGTGGGGGTTGGGGGTTGCGGGAGGAAAATGCATGGGACTTCGCTCGTCTGTGACGGGAGCGTCGACTGCATGGACGGCTGTGATGAGAAAAACTGTGAACGTAACTACCATTGATGTTCGAGCTGAAATCAGGGAAGGGGGGGGGGATGGGGGTGGCGTTGTCGGGGTTGGGGTTTGCGGGAGAAAAATGCATGGGTTTTAAACTAACAAAATATCTGTCTCAGTCCTACACTGTCTCCCTCTCATTCTCTCTCTCTTTCTGTCACTCTTTCTGTATCTCCGTATGTCTCTCTCTCTCTGTGTATGCCTCAGTCTGTCTGCCTTTCTTTCTCTGTCTCTCTCTCTCTCTCTCTCTCTCTATGTATGTCTCTTTTTCTCTGCCTGACTCTTTCTCTCGCTGTCTGTCTATCTCTATCTATTTCTCTTTCTTGCTATCTGCCTCTCTCACTGTCTCCCGCTGTATCTCTCTCTCTCTGTATGTCTGTGTTTATTTCTTTCCATGTCTCTCTCTCTGTCTGTCTATTTTCTCGGTCTGTCTCTTTCTATCTCACTGCATTTCTCTCTCATTGTCTGTCAATCTCTTTCTCTCTGTGCCTCGCTGCCTCTCTCTGTGTTACTCTTTCCGTCACGCTCTCCTGTCTCTCTCTCACACTCTCTATGTCTGTCTCTCTCTCACACACACACGCACTTCTCTCTAATGAACTCCTCCACCACGCCCTTCTCTACCACGCATTTAACCACCCCGCCCTTCTCCACCACGCCCTCCCCACCACTTCTCTCTAATACACTTCTCCACCACCAACTCTTCTCTCTAATAAACTTCTCCACCACGCACTTCTCTCTAATAATCTTCGCCACCACGCACTTTTCCACCACACACTTCTCTCTAACGCACTTCACCACGAACTTCTCCAGTACGCATGTCTCTCAATAAACTTATCCACCACGAACTTCTCTCTAATAAAATTCTCCACCACGCACTTCTCTCTAATAAACTTCTCCACCACGCACTTCTCTCTAATAAACTTCTCCACCACGCACTTCTCTCTAATAAACTTCGCCACCACGCACTTTTCCACCACACACTTCTCTCTAACGCACTTCACCACGAACTTCTCCAGTACGCATGTCTCTCAATAAACTTATCCACCACGAACTTCTCTCTAATAAACTTCTCCACCACGCACTTCTCCACCACGCAATTCTCTCTAACGCATTTCACCACGGACTTCTCTCCAATAAACTTCTCCACCACGTACTTCTCTCAAATGAATTTATACACCACGCAATTCTCTCTAATGAACTTCTCCTCCACACACATCTCTCTAATGCACTTCTCCACCACGCACTTCTCCACCACGCACTTCTCCACCATGCAATTCTCCACCACGCACTTCTCTCTAATGCACATATCAATTAAGCCCCTTCATTCAACGAAAGACAATAAAAAAACTTACATGTCAAAATCTCTTCTTCAAAAATATTTCACTAAAACACATCTCCCTCAACCCTAAACACGTCTCCCTCAACCCTAAAATACGTCTCCCTCAACCCTAAAACACATCTCCCTCAACCCTAAACACGTCTCCCTCAACCCTAAAACACGTCTCCCTCAACCCTAAAACACATCTCCCTCAACCCTAAAACACATCTCCCTCAATCCTAAAACACATGTCCCTCTACCCTAAAACACATCTCCCTCAACCATAAACACATCTCCCTCAACCCTAAAACACATCTCCCTCAATCCTAAAACACATGTCCCTCTACCCTAAAACACACCTCCCTCAACCATAAACACATCTCCCTCAACCCTAAAACACATCTCCCTCAACCCTAAAACACATCTCCCTCAATCCTAAAACACATGTCCCTCTACCCTAAAACACATCTCCCTCAACCATAAACACATCTCCCTCAACCCTAAAACACATCTCCCTCAATCCTAAAACACATGTCCCTCTACCCTAAAACACATCTCCCTCAACCATAAACACATCTCCCTCAACCCTAAAACACATCTCCCTCAACCCTAAAACACATCTCCCTCAATCCTTAAACACATGTCCCTCTACCCTAAAACACATCTCCCTCAACCATAAACACATCTCCCTCAACCCTAAAACACATCTCCCTCAATCCTAAAACACATGTCCCTCAACACTAAAACACATCTCCCTCAACCATAAACACATCTCCCTCAACCCTAAAACACATCTCCCTCAATCCTAAAACACATTCCCGAAACCCTAAAACATACCTCTCTCTAAAACATCTCCCATAAGCGCCACTCCTTAAACACCTCATGCTGAAGCATCTATTCTATGTCAAATGTTTCTCACTCAGTAGTGTATGTGGTAGTGATAATAAGTTTGATGTCCTTCCAAACATTGGTATACTTTATTTTTGTTATCGCTATTTAATATTCCCTAAAAAAATAAATACATATATATATATATATATATATATATATATATATATATATTTATTTATTTAATGTTTTATTTATTTATTTATTGATGTTCTCAGTTATCGTTTGAGTATACTTTATTTTTGTTATCTCTATTTAATATTCCCTAAAAAAATAAATACATATATATATATATATATATATATATATATATATATATATTTATTTATTTAATGATTTATTTATTTATTTATTGATGTTCGCAGGTAACGTTTGTCAAGAAAACTATTTCCGATGCAAAAGTGGGAGATGCATACCCCAGTATTGGCTTTGTGATGCATATGATGACTGTCCAGACAAAGAGGATGAACTCTTGAGTTGCCCAAGTAGGTACAGTGAGATACTTGTTGGTCACAGTCAAACTTAGAAGGGAATTATTTTTTCGCCAGGAATATTTTAAAGGTAACTGAAAGAGACAAATATTTACTTCCTGGTGGACTCGTGAGTTTATTAATTTTCCTTTAAAAAATATTTTTATTTTATATTTAAAATGTCACTGCCTGGACTGATGGAAAGTGACATACGACGAGTAGGGGAAAGAGGTTGGAGAGACATATGACAGTGGGGTAATGAGGCTGGAGAGACATATGACAAGTGGGGTAAGAGGTTGGAGAGACATATGACAAGTGGGGTAAGAGGTTGGAGAGACATATGACAGTGGGGTAATGAGGCTGGAGAGACATATGACAAGTGGGGTAAGAGGTTGGAGAGACATATTACAAGTGGGGTAAGAGGTTGGAGAGCCATATGACAAGTGGGGTATGAGGTTGGAGAGACATATGACAAGTGGGGTAAGAGGTTGGGGAGACATATGACAAGTGGGGTAATAGGTTGGATAGACATTTGACAAGTGGGGTAAGAGGTTGGAGAGACATATGATAAGTGGGGTAAGAGGTTGGAGAGCCATATGACAAGTGGGGTAAGAGGTTGGAGAGCCATATGACAAGTGGGGTAAGAGGTTGGAGAGCCATATAACAGTATTGTAATGAGGCTGGATAGACATATGACAAGTAGGGAAGAGAGGCTTAAGTGATATTGAGAGAGTGACATGTACAGTTTGAAATGGGGGAAAGAAAAGTATTCCTAATCCTTATGCGCCACTGCAGGAAACCCGAGGTTGTGGAGGATGTGCACTCTACAGGATGAAATGGATGATAACAAAGTGTAAAAGAAATACACAAAGCCTAACAGAAGACATCACGATTTATAAATTATATATTTATAGCAAATTGTCCTAACACATGTTAAGTGTTTAAAAGCTTTAAGAGCCCCCCCCCCTTTTCCCCAAGCTCCCCCCAAGCCCCCCCCCCTTTTTTCTTTTTATTGTTCCTTGTGCCAATAGGGTTGGATTGTGATTTAACGGGTGTAATTTGTCTGAATTCCGCCAGCAAAATACATGTATGGGTTTACGAGCGGTAATTGTTGAGTTTAACTCCCATTTAGCCATCGATTGGTTCTGTTATTGTGCTCCATGCGTGTGGAAGTTGCGATGAAGGGAGAATGAGATTTTTAACTCCCTTGATTTTATGCGGTGATTCCGGCACAATCCGCTTGTAAAGACGTAGGGATACTAGGGCCGTCTTAACATCATCGGGGACCCTTGGCAAAATGCTGTAATAAGGCCAAATATTTCTCTCTAGACTATTAAAGTGAGGTAAGGAAAAGTATTTGGGTTCCCATGCGTTATGACCAGTATTTCTTTGAGAAAAATAGTTTTTTTTTAATTGACAAATTTTTCTCAAGCTAGTACCAAAATAATCGAATTGATCTTACAATCGGAAAAAAAACAACTACTTCACAAAAACTTAGGAAACCTTTTTCCATCTGCCTTTTTAAAGAAAATGTAATTGCCTAAAAATATTTCAACATTAACAATATCGGCAACTTGATGCCCCTAGAAGTCTGAGGCCCCGGAGAAGCGAGAGGCCGTAAGGCAACTGCCCATTTGTGCCCATGCCTTAAGACGGTACTGGTGTATACAACCTAATTTGTTTAATCTCCCTATATCTAACCAATCTTAAGCCTTCCAAATTCTTTAAACCTTCAAATGTCTTACCTATACACCTTTGCCTAAAATGTCCCAAATATCAAACCATTTCGCTATAAAAAGGGGGCGAACTTTTTTCTTAGAACACCGAAACGCGGAGCAAATAGTTACTTTAATTCATACACCTGGTGTTATCTCGTGTGCCACTCTGCGTTTTAACGTCCTGCCGAAGAACTGCCGTCTTTGAATTGTGTAGGGGAAATGTAGAACGAAGTTTGGAAATATCATCATAAAAAAATAATTTAATTAGAAAAAAAAAATAACGATATTTAATTGTTGACTAACAACTTTAAAACACATACAAAGTTCCCTTTTTTTGAAATAGTCATTTTATAATCAGGATACAATTTTTTTTCTGTGTTGCACAGCCAACAGTACAAATAGTACAGATAACACGTCACCCACTAACAACCAAAGTGAGGGGACGGACACAGTGACCAACACACCTACACACACTACCACGACTGGTAGAGTTGGTCAAAGTAGCTCAACCACTAGTCAACGGCTGAAGCGGGACACTTTGACTCGCCACCACGTAAGTAATGCACGTTAACCCCAGACGTAAGTAATGCACGTTAATCACAGACGTAAGTAATGCACGTTAATCACAGACGTAAGTAATGCACGTTAATCACAGACGTAAGTAATGCACGTTAATCACAGACGTAAGTAATGCACGTTAATCACAGACGTAAGTAATGCACGTTAATCACAGACGTAAGTAATGCACGTTAATCACAGACGTAAGTAATGCACGTTAATCACAGACGTAAGTAATGCACGTTAACCCCAGAAGTAAGTAATGCACGTTAACCCCAGACGTAAGTAATGCACGTTAACCCCAGACGTAAGTAATGCACGTTAACCCTAGACGTAAGTAATGCACGTTAACCCCAGACGTAAGTAATGCACGTTAACCCCAGACGTAAGTAATGCACGTTAACCCCAGACGTAAGTAATGCACGTTAATCACAGACGTAAGTAATGCACGATAACCCCAGACGTAAGTAATGCACGTTAACCCCAGACGTAAGTAATGCACGTTAACCCCAGACGTAAGTAATGCACGTTAATCACAGATGTAAGTAATGCACGTTAATCACAGACGTAAGTAATGCATGTTAATCACAGACATAAGTAATGCACGTTAACCCCAGACGTAAGTAATGCATGTTAATCACAGACATAAGTAATGCACGTTAACCCCAGACGTAAGTAATGCACGTTAATCACAGATGTAAGTAATGCACGTTAATCGCAGACGTAAGTAATGCACGTTAATCACAGACGTAAGTAATGCACGTTAATCGCAGACGTA
>CAXITT010000198.1:183564-193897 GCA_964033795.1 Lymnaea stagnalis
CCCCCCCCCCCCCAAGCCTTTCCAGAAAAAACTCTGCACTGGGCCACGAAAATCCGCCCGTCTATATATAGAGAAAAATCACTCCTGGGGTGGAACCCCCCCCCCCCTCTCCCTAAGCCACTTCCTATAGATCACCATTGGTAATTAACAAAACTAATGACAATGGGCAGCAGCAGCAGCTCCCCTAAAGGCATTGTACATCAAAAGCAGTTGTTTGTTAAACGAATGTGTATTTTGTTTAAGAAGATGCCATTCATTTACATTTTATTTCCCCTGAAATAGGTAAGGCTGCTACAAAACCAAGTTCTTTCCTAGAATGTGTTCAGTGTTGTGCAATTAGTATAATAATATAGTATTTGTCAAAGGAGCGGTGATTTCTGTAACAAACCCGCCAAAGTGCCCAGAGTGCACAGTAAGCCATGAAAACTTGTATTCCTTCCTTGAAGAAAATGTGTATACCCGTCGCTTCCTAGATGACGGAGACATCCCTGACCTCATCAGAAACAAGAGAGGCGCGAGGAAACCGTCCGTCAACACGACCGTTGACTGGTCAACAGTGCTGAGTAACTCAAACTTCACCAAGTGGACAATGCTGGACACCAACGCCAGCATGCAGTCCAGGTTGGTGACTGTAAATCTTATGACTGATTGTATCTCAATATAGCTGGTCACTAAGACCGCGATGAAAACAGTTGCCATCAAGATAGGGACACAGAATGATAGTCATTACATGAAAACTGAACGTTTAAATTATATTAAATTAAATGACTCAGTACTGAATTTGTTTTTGTCCGATGTGCGTTTACTTCACCCTTTAAAGAAAACAAATCTTGTCGAAATGTATTGTTGTCGCGGGTCACTTGGTTTCATGAAATGAGGGTTGGTTACGACTTAAATCCTTAGTTGGGAACATATGGTCTATTCTCTATATCAGGCCTGCACAACTCAAAATGTAAAGCGGGCCTTAATACTTTTTAAAAAAAAGTTATTCGGGCCGTATAAAAAACTTGTGCCGGCCAAAAGATAATAAGACAAGGGGGGGGGGGAAAGCTATTAAGAAAATAATAACAATAATAATAAAGTATATTTCGTTACGTCGCGGGCCGCCAAGTGGGTGCTTGCGGGCCGCCAAGTGGGTGCTTGCGGGCCGCCAAGTGGGTGCTTGCGGGCCGCCAAGTGGGTGCTTGCGGGCCACATGCGGCCCGCGGGCCGTATGTTGTGCAGGCCTGCTCTATATGGATCGAAATTTTAAAAATGTACTTACAATACTTAAATTCAACGAAATGTTATTCTAAATTGTGAGATAAACGATCATGTTTTTGGACACAGTTTCTACGAAATCAAAGACGACGAGTATGTGGCCGCCATGACGTACGCCTACATAACAGCACAGCTTGACCCGAAGATCGTAGAGAGCTCGGGCAATGTCAAGGAAGATTTCATCGCGTCCTGTCGGTTTGGGGGCTACCAATGCTCCCCTAAGTAAGCAGGGTTTACAATAATTAAGGCAGTTGGGGGGGGGGGGGAATTAGAATTCGAGCAAAATGCATCTTTTTTTATAAAATGCAGGGTTGTATGCATAATTCAGTTTTTTCAAACGAATGAGGGGTTATTTAATGGGGGGCTGGCGAAAAAATAATATTTTATTAAAAGATGAGAAAGTGTAAAAAAATTTATAGGGGGGGGGGGGGGAATTAGAATTCGAGCAAAATGCATCTTTTTTTATCAAATGCATGGTTGTATGCATAATTCAGTTTTTTCAAACGAATGAGGGGTTATTTAATGGGGTGCTAGCGAAAAAATAATATTTTATTAACAGATGAGACAGTGTTAAAAAATTTATATAAGAAATTTTGATATTGATAGCCTTCTTCTTTTTTTTTTTTTTTTGCTTTATTTCTTCATTACAATTTCATTTATGTAATAAACCACGCGTTTATTTTATAAGCTCTACATTTATAAGCTCTACATTTATAAGCTCTACATTTATAAGCTCTACATTTATAAGCTCTACATTTATAAGCTCTACATTTATAAGCTCTACATAGGAGCCAGAATGATCAATTCATTGATCGTGGGCCCTCAAAATAAAGAAGAAGAAGAATTCAGTAAAGACATTTAGAATTTCAAAATTTTATTTTAAACTTTAGTTGCATTTTACTTTTGAAAAAACTGGAATGAAACTTGGTCAGACAATTCGTATGCTATACAATGCACAAACCATAGATTAGAGTGACATACCCTGGTATAAATAGCATTAATATTTTAAACATTTTTTTCCCCCACACTTTTAATAAAAACGGATCCTCCATTTGGCATGTGATGTTGTCCATATGGCTATTATCTCCTAGATGTATATTGGCCTATTCTGTTTATGGTTGCAAGGTATGAAAGACTTAGATTGGGTATTCTCGTATGTAGTTTTTGTAATGTTGCATTTTGTACTTTAATGTGGTATGCACCGCGCTTCGAGCCTTTGGGGATGAAGCGTGCTTTTCAAATAATCTTTATTATTATTATTATTATTATTATTATTATATATTTGCAGTTAAAATTTGTAATAATAATAACTAGCGATGTCACTCCTAAACACTGATGCATATCCTCACTGACTTGATACCAGTCATGTTCAAAAACTATTCACAGAAATGACGTCACAATTAACAATTCTGAAATTAGAGCTCGTATTTTCACCATGAATTCATTTGCAAAGCAATTAATGCACCAATTATGATATCTGGACTTGATTTATATTTTGTCATAGTAACAATCAATCCTATTGTATTGAACCTTCTCTTTAGTACAGCGTGTATCTGTTTCATTATGGCTGTATGCAAGTACTGCTACATTATGGCAGTATGCAAATACTGCTTCATTATTACCGTATGCAAGTACTGCTTTATTGTGGCTGTACGCAAGTACTGTTTCATTATGACTTTACGCAAGTACTGCTACATTAAGACTGTATGTAAGTACTGCTTCATTATAACTGTATGCAAGTACCGCTACATTATGACCGTTGGCAAGTATTCTCTTTGCGTGATGTACCATTCCCATGGCGCTGTTTCGTTGTGCCCCGTCCAGGAACTTCACTTACTTCCACAACCACAAGTACGGCAACTGCTACACCTTTAATTCAGGACTGCAGGAAAGTTCACCAACGACCAAGTTTCCGGGTCCGGCATACGGTGAGTAGGTTTGAAAAAACAAACACCTGTCGGTTGATTCAAATGAAACGCAACAAATACTTTGTTGATACAAAAACAACAACAAAAGAGAACGAACTTTTCCATTTTCATGAGTGCAATATAACTATTGTAACACTAAAGATTTCATTATATGTGAATTATGTGGCAGAAAAATATTCTTAATATTTTTCTGCTTTTATCACAAAATAATATGAATGGTTCCTGCGAAAGTTTAATACTTCTGATAATTTTTTTTATTTAAATATTTAAATGTCTAGCGTAAGAAAGCTACGAACACAATTTCCCTCTCGGGTGAGATTAAAAAAAAAAAAAATTGTCAACCATGACCCAGAACAAAACGGTTACGGCCAATAGCCATAGTAAGTTAAAAGCTATAAAAGCTTGAACATTCAAAATAAAAATTAATAAAAAAAAAACACAACCCTCATTAAACTTCGTTTGGAAATGAGGAATTGAGCCCAAACCAATCAGCTCACTCCACGCCCCCCCCCATCTCAAACCCTCCCCCTTACGGGGGAGAGGGGGGCACCACTCTTATTTCCAGGTTTGATACTTGAACTGTTCATCAACCAAGGGGAGTACGTTGCTAATCTGGCCCCCGAGGCAGGCGCTCGTGTCGTCATACACAAGAAGGGATCGATTCCTTTCCCAGAGGACGAGGGTATTGACGTCATGCCAGGGCGGGCAACGTCCATCGGCATCAAACAGGTCCGAACACGTACCTTCTCACCCATTCAAATGTCAGGAGAGAGAAGCATCTCCTTTTGTTTGATTCTTATTTTCTTCTTCTTCTTCTTATTATTATTATTATTTTATTTTTATTTTTTTGTGTAGGCGCGGGTGGAAATGTGATGCAATTACGTGCAAATTTGCAAAGTCAAATATTTTGAAGTAAAAAATACATCGGATTTTTATAATTCCGTTCATTGTTATAACATAATAGAGACTATACCCATTGTTAATTTCATGTGATCTTTTTGGCAAGGTCACAATTGTGCCGAATACATTTCGAATATTTCATCAAATGTGTGTATAATTTTTTCTTTCTTTTAACAAGCATTCCTTTGCGCGTCTTCCCCCACCCCACGGAGAATGCGGAGACACCCCGAAGACCACAGACTACTATGTGAAGCACCTCGGCACCAGCCTCAGCAAGCTGTCCTGTCTCAAGTCATGCTACCAGGACATCATCATTGAGTACTGCAACTGTGCGGTGCCGTTCTTCTTCTTGGTGGAAAATGTGACCGTCTGCAACTTGACCGATCCATTAGATGGTATGTAACCTACATGAAGTGACAACTTGACTGATCCATTAGATGGTATGTAGCCTACGTGAAGTGACAACTTGACTAATCCATTAGATGGTATGCAGCCTACGTTAACCGACAACTTGACTGATCCATTAGATGGTATGTAGCCTACGTGAAGTGACAACTTGACTGATCCATCAGATGGTATGTAGCCTACTTGAATTGACAACTTGGCTGATCCATTAGATGGTATGCAGCCTACGTTAAGCGACAACTTGACTGATCCATCAGATGATATGTAGCCTACTTGAATTGACAACTTGACTGATCCATCAGATGGTATGTAGCCTACTTGAAGTGACAACTTGACTGATCCATTAGATGGTATGTAGCCTACGTCAAGTGAAAACTTGACTCATCCATTAGATGGTATGTAACCCACGTGAAGTGACTACTTGACTGATCCATCAGATGGTATGTAGCCTACGTGAAGAGACAACTTGACTGATCCATCAGATGGTATGTAGCCTACGTGAAATGACGCATTCAGTACTTTATGAAGTAGGCCTACTTGTAATTAATATTTTGTTATATGTTCAAATATGGAAAGCCCAACCTTATATTTAACTTCATAAATAGATACCGGTAACATCTATTTGCAATTTATTTGCTGATGTGTTAATAAGCAAAAAATTGTGGCTAATTTTTGAAAAGACAATTGTTTGAAATTGAGTTATTGAATTACAGATTGCACAGGCTTGCATAAATCAGAATGCAAGTTGTAGCAGCTGGCGTCAGTGCGCCTATTCCCATCAAAACGTACATGCAGGCTCCAATGAAGTTCAGTTAAAGCGTTTTTATGTCCAACACGAATGACTAGCTGATCCCCAATTGTAATCAGTTATTAGGTTATAGTCCAAACCGGGGAAATCGGCCTTCTCCCCTATTTTTATTGATTTTTTTTTAATTTTTGGTTTAGATAACCGAGTTATCAAATATTTCTCATGAACAAATCTTGTCACAGAAGTCTGTGTGGACATGCTGCCTGTGATGGCTCAAGAGCGTTACAAGCTTTGTGATCAGCTTTGTCCACAGCCGTGCCAGTATGTACAGGAATTATTTCAGCGTTTGTCCTTTGTCGACCTTATATTACTATAATAATATATTTTTGTAAATTAAAGATAAGTTAAGAATTTTTATTGATCCCAATAAATGGAAATGTTTGGGTTTTTTTTTTTTATTACATTGTACATACTTATTTTAAGCACATAAATAAATATTTATTTTAACCAAGACGATATTTTATAATTCTAACAATTTAAACACAAGACATCTAAAGTATTTCTTTAGCGTAGAAATCAGCCAAAAATGAACTACTTTTGTGACAATAATGACTTAATAAGGGATATTTTATGTTTGGTCAGTGCTGGCGGGAGCACGGTGGTAAATTCGTACAGACCTGGGAAAAAAAGAATTTTGATATCTTTCAGCCCTAACTTTAGGAGAAATAATTCACCCTGATCGAGCTGATCTTAGATATCTGTGATGAAGTGGGTGGGATGTATCATGAAATATATGTTTAGTTTTACAACAGAATTTCTCTTCAAATATTTCCTCATAGGATGTTTAGTGAGTGTGATGTTCCTGGCTTTCTTGATGAGTCTATTTAAGAACTATGCTGTGACTCACTGGTGCCAAATGGCGATTGATGAGAACCGCTGAGCAACACCGATAAATTAATTTCCATGATATTATATACATGTTAACAGAATTCAAATGTTCGTTCATAATTACTTATTCAACAGGGAATAGTTAGGGCTTAAACCTGGACAAAACTTTCTTTCTTTCTTTTTTAAATTGGCCTCCTGGCATATTTCAATTAATGATAGACCATACAGAAAGACATAGCATGTATAATTTATAATTGATTCAAAAGTCATATAAATTTTCTTGACAGGGAAACCCGTTACGAAACTTCTATATCTCAAGCCGTCTGGCCATCCAATAAATATGACGTAAGTTGGCTTGATTATTGATCATTCACATTAACGTGATTAGACTAGGATCCTGACCCAACATTAACTATTTATTAAATAGACCCATAGCGTCAAGAAAATAACAAAGGAATAAACTATTTTTTTAAAAATATTTACACCACAACAAATCAAAAAACTTTTTCTCGGATTCCTGCCCTTCCTATCTAACCGAACTTCTTTCTGTCTACTCCCCCATTCGACAGCTTCGCTCCTCCGCAGACACGCTTATTCTGTCCGTTCCCAAGACACGCACTAAAACATATGGTGAACGATCTTTCTCTTTCTGCGCCCCCCGAAACAATGAAATTCTCTTCCACTACACATCCGCAATATACCGACCATCACAGCCTTCAAAACACATCTCTTTAAACTCTACTATTCCGACTGATTCCCCCCCCCCCCCCCCCCCCAACCCTCTGACTGATAAACAATGCTGCTGGGTAGCCGTCCATGGCTTGACATGGAAACGTTCTGGGGTGAGTGGGGTGTATATTCAATTGTTTTTGTTTTGTTGTTTATACAGCTGTTCTTATTATATAAATGTATTTTATTTTAAAGTTACGATTATGTCTCTTTTGCTAATATTTTTATGTACAGCGCGGTGAGTTAGTCCTAGGCTTGGGTACGGCGCTATATAAGACCACTAATATTAATATTATTTTTTTCCCAACCTGACTCAAGTTTCTCCATTCTTCTTTAAAGCCGTTTCCCTGTTAAAAATAACATGTGTTTCTTTCTTTTTTTTTTTTTTTAAATGTTATCTTTGTGTATGCTTTTTTCTTTTTTTACTGGAATTGTGCAAGGTAATTAAAATAAAAAGAGTAACTCTTCCCACATTAATACCCCATCAGAGTTATCTGTACAAGAATTTTTCCTTTCTTTTTTTTTGCCGTTTTCCTGTTAAAAATAACATGTGTTTCTTTCTTTTTTTTTTTTTTTAAATGTTATCTTTGTGTATGCTTTTTTCTTTTTCTACTGGAATTGTGCAAGGTAATTAAAATAAAAAGAGTAACTCTTCCCACATTAATACCCCATCAGAGTTATCTGGACAAGAAACTTCAACAGACAAACTCGCTATATTTGCATATCCAAAGCACGTAAGTTTGCTTGATTAGCGCTGGCTGCATTGTGTTTATATGTCTTACATGAATGTATTTATACTTATACACCAAATCCATCATCATTACACTAAATCTTATTTTCATTATCAATTTCAAAATTATATATTTTATAAAAATTTAAGTGCGAAGCTGAAGTATTTTAATTTTAAACAAACCAAAGCCTCACTAGGCTAGACTGAGTGAAATACTCCATATACTTTAATACACTAGGCTAGACTGAGTGAAATACTCCATATACTTTAATACACAAGGCTAGACTGAGTGAAATACTCCATATACTTTAATACACTAGGCTAGACTGAATGAATTACTCAATATTGAAGTGCTCTATCATTAGGCTTGACTGAATGATATATTCCATATACTTTAATACACCAGGCTAGTTTGAATGAAATACTTCATATACGCTAGGCTAGACTGAAAGAAATACTCCACATACCGGTACTAAAATATACTAGGCTAGACTGAATGAGATACTCCATATACTTTAATACACTAGGCTAGATTGAATGAAATACTCATTATTGAACTAATACTTTAACTTTAATACATTAGGCTTGACTGAATGATATACTCCATATACCTTAATACACCAAGCTAGTTAGTCTGAATGAAATATTCCATATACTTTAATACACTAGCCTAGACTGAAGGAAGTACGTCACAAACGTTAACATACTAGGCTAGACTGAATGCAATACTCCAACTCCATATAGTTTAATACGCTAGGCTAGTCTGAATGAAATACTCCATTTACCCCCATCCAACTTTTTTTTCCCGAGTTGTAACTAACTCTTAATCTTAGCTATTTTTGGTGTTGTTTTTATTTAAAAAAAAATTTTTTTTAATCATTTGGAATGCGTAACTATTCTCATCTCAGCAACATGACAATATTCGGATGTTATGATCAGAAACTTTGACCCTAACCGATGCATCTTCATTCTTCTTCTGTTTCAGGAGCCAAGAGTTTACCAAAATTCAAATTTATTTCCAAGATCTAATATATCAACACGTGGAGCAACAGATAGGATATGAAGTGAGTTGAGTTAACTGTCAAATCCTCAGACTTTTCAAATTGGATTTGTTCCAATAAGACAATGTGTGAGAGAGCTAAAAAAATAAAATAATAATAAACGGGATGGCATCAAAAAAACTATGGCAAAGGTTTAGGGATGGGAGGCGCAATTTAGTATTAATTAGGATTATTGTATTTCTTACAAATTTTTTACATTTCTTTTAAACTTGCGATTTTGTTCTTCACTATCGACTAAAATAAGTACTATTTTCATACGGTACCCATGAGACATAGAGCCAAAAGCGGTCTTTATTTATCGATTTTTAATATAAAATCTTTCATGCATGAGAACAAATCAATAACTATTTCATTTCACGTTATGCCCAGAGCATGAGCTTGATCAGTGATCTTGGTGGACAACTTGGTCTCTGGCTCGGCCTCTCTGCCATCACGATTGGAGAGTTCTTCAGTTTCCTCTGCAGCATTGGAAGATCCCTGCCTTCGGCCTGCAGTGGCGTGAAGGCGAATACGGTAAAGTCTCCAATAACCACATAGACAAAGCGGGACGTGATGTTTACCAGTTTATATAATTATATTTATAAATACCGATAATAGAAATCAAAGCATCATCTCTAAAAATGGGGCTTATGTATTTAAAAAAAAAATTGTTAGCAATATTAAAGCGACGATGGGATGATCTTGTCGTTTCTGTGTGTCAACGACCTACGCTTATAAAGTATAAGTGAAGGAAACAGAATATGTTGGGTGGCTACAGTGGGCGGCTAGGAAAATTTCCATGTTCTGTTCTTGATCTTGTTTAATTGAATAACATTTAGTTTAGTAACGACCTGTGAAGATTCTTTGGACGGCAAAGTTGATGTGTGCGCCGACAGTTGTTATGGGACCCGTCCACCTTCCGTACCTGCTAAATCACAACATTCAAATTACCCTCCACCTCCCCCCCCCACACACCTTTTTGAATGGAGTCATATAAATGTGGACCCATATAAATGTGGACCCATATAAATGTGGACCCATATAAATGTGGACCCATATAAATGTGGACCCATATAAATGTGGACCCATATAAATGTGGACCCATATAAATGTGGACCCATATAAATGTGGACCCATATAAATGTGGACCCATATAAATGTGGACCCATATAAATGTGGACCCATATAAATGTGGACCCATATAAATGTGGACCCATATAAATGTGGACCCATATAAATGTGGACCCATATAAATGTGGACCCATATAAATGTGGACGGATACTTTAACAAGAAACAAACGCAAACTCAGACTTATGATAAGTGTTTAACACACGCCCTCTACAAAGTGATATTATTTATGTAAACAATTGCCATTGCAGGTCCAGAGTTTACCCAATCTCCAGCCAGCGACATTAGAGGAGCTGTATGACGACATTTACCCCGATGCATCCAACTATGAACCACCTGAAATCACCCTACCATCCAAATTTCAGCCAGATCTATAGTCTCAGACAGGGTTTCCCAAACTGTTCTATGTAGTCTGAGACAGGGTTTCCCAAACTGTTCTATGTAGTCTGAGACAGGGTTTCCCAAACTGTTCTATGTAGTCTGAGACAGGGTTTCCCAAACTGTTCTATGTAGTCTGAGACAGGGTTTCCCAAACTGTTCTATGTAGTCTGAGACAGGGTTTCCCAAACTGTTCTA
>CAXITT010000198.1:194413-217521 GCA_964033795.1 Lymnaea stagnalis
ATATCGTATCCGGAAATTTGATCGAAAGAAATTTCGTCGACGGTAAATTGGTCGACGGTAATATGATCGAACGGAAATTTGGTCGAATCTTCTTTTCAATTTTTACGTAACAATTTTGCATCAAATTTCTTTTTTAATGAATTATTTTGTTTTACTAAATAGTATAGTGCGTTCAAAAAGAAATTTGACGAAAATTTCAACGTGCGAACGTAAAAAAAGATTCGACCAAATTTCCGTTCGATCAATTTACCGTCGACGAAATTTCTTTCGATCAAATTTCCGGTAACCAAATTTTATACGGCAGAATCGATGAAAAGGTTGTTAAGGACTAAATATCATTGTTTGTGGAAGTATAAATATTATTATTGTGTAGTTTCTAGCTGCTATCATCTTCCCATGGAGTAGCCAGGTGTCGCTGTACTGTATCGTAATAATTGGCATCAGGGACTTCATTTGAGTAGGGCATGCCCCCCCCCCACCCCGATTTATTTAAATTGCTATGTACTGTGGCACCTCCAGTAATATAAAAAAAACTCAACAAGACGACCAAGTTTTGGTTTTGCCCCACCCCCCCTCCCTTCCCCTGAAAAAACGTGAAATCACGCCCCTGATGGGCATAGTGTAATAGTAGCTGATTTATCATTTTGAAGAACTGATATACCAGACAAGTCAACATCATCCTTATCTAACCATTCAGCACATAAAATAGAAGTATTGTCGGAGTGAGCAATAGTTGCCATAAGCTCTCTCTCTGTCTTTGAGTTGGTCGAGTTGTTATTGAACACCGATGAGTTGGTGCTTTTTTTTTTTTTTAAATTGAACACCGTGTACAATGATGTGTTAATCATTCTAGGGAGCGGATTAAGAGAAAAACGACAGGTGAAAAGAGGCCAACTTTTGACTTCTCTTGCCCTAACAAAGTGTGTTAACATTCTGACCAGCCATCTGCAGTGCACAGACAGACACACATTCAAGAACTATTGTATTTTTAAAAGCCTAAACATATCAGACTATTTTCACTCATTAAATTGTTTAAATTAATGTGAGTAGAAGTCAATTTTTAAAATAAAAATTCTAATAGAAAAAAACTTGATTGTTGACGTCAACTAATCTAAACTTCCCCCCTCCCCTTGTCAACAACTGTCAAACATTTCCAAACCCCCTCCTTTATTTTGTTGACGTAATTCATGGACGAACCCCATCATTTTTTTTAGTAATTGTTTCCCTGTGTATGTGATCAATTCTCCAATATGCTTTCACTTAACATGATTAAACTTGTTTTTTTTCTTTTAAAGATAATAATTCAGCCTGACATTTTAACTGCCTCCAACAATGCCGTTTGAGAGTATAAATTATAATATGTTAGATGCTATTTGAAAACGGCCCTTATCCTTGTAAATTGTTGTATTCTTATATACCGTTATTCAAATAATTAAGTACCTTTAACATTTCTCTCTACAATAACAATATTCCTGTCCTAAAACATATACTTTGATATTCAAAACTTTGCTATGGTATTATTTTTAAAAAAAAAAAAGCAAGTTTATATTTTATTTTCTTGGGATGACATCATGAAAGCTTATCAGACATGACACAATTAAGTTGAAATGTCACAATAAGTTAGATTTTGTTCTTCACTCTATCACTAGTACCGACTTCAATGTAGATGAGTAAATGTATATTTGTGTTTTTTTATAAAGCACTTATCACAGACTGATATGATTGTAATGAAAGTCTCAGTTAATTAGTACAGCGAATTGCGTTCCACAACTCTCCAAAAAACCTTTGAAGAATCAGAATACTGATTGAGTTGAGAACCCTGGTGTAACTGAAGAATTAGAAGAATTATTAAAGTTATATTTAAAGAAAGTGATCTCGTTAATTTCTCCCCCCCCCCCTTTTTCAGACCATATTTACTTCTAGGATTACTAGGGAATATTGACAGAATAATTTTTTTTTTAAATTTTCACTTAAAACAATATACCTACCTTTAACTTTAAATAACCTTTGAAGAATCAGAATACTGATTGAGTTGAGAACCCTGGTGTAACTGAAGAATTAGAAGAATTATTAAAGTTATATTTAAAGAAAGTGATCTCGTTAATTTCTCCCTCCCCCCCCTTTTTCAGACCATATTTACTTCTAGGATTACTAGGGAATATTGACAGAATAAATTTTTTTTTAAATTTTCACTTAAAACAATATACCTACCTTTAACTTTAAATGTTAGAAGAGAAAAAGCTAACGGTAATAAGAAATAGCCAGTAACTTCAAAGAGGTTGCCTACAAACCAACAGAAAGTTAAGTACTTTCTAATAGGTGATCTATTTATATAGAATATTGTTTTTTTTTTTTTTTTTACCCCTAACCTCAGACAGGTTCATTTTAACCAGAGAACCAAAGACAGCTATTGAAACAAAAAATACTGGTTTCAAAATCAATGGTTGGCAATCTGCAACTTTTTTTTTTTTAATTTTAAATACCAATTTAAAATGCAGGTGGCTCCCAAATATTTTCTGGACAGATATAATTTATAAAGAATGGCTACTCACTCACAACAAAAAGAAAAGAAAAAGATTTATCAAGAATCAAGAGGAGCGCAAATATCTAATTGTAGTGTTATGGTAAACACTGACTCTGGAAACTACTTTAAACAATTTCCAACTTTTCCCCCTTTTTTACAGTAATTCTCAAGGCTTAAGTAGAGTAGTACCAAATGAAACAAATGTTTGACAGACAACACAAACAAATACGGCTTGTAACATATTTAAAACTGAAAGCATCTTATTTTAATGCTGTATGGATGTTACAATAATCAAATAAATTAGCCTTCATAACAAAGTGGTAACAATGAACAATTACTTTAACATAAAGCAATATTTATTTAGAAGAAAAAAATCAAGCACAAGCAAAGAATGATTCCTGTTTCATTTGTATCTCTTGCACCACACAAGACCCCTGGCTCAACACAATCAATTCTAGCCAGCTAATGTAACAACAGTTTAAAAAAAAATATATGTGCTTCATTTTGTAGGAAAAGGACTTTTTGGTCAGGTAATCTGTAAAATAAAACAGTACAAATTTTTAAACACATTGTTAGAAATTAAGACACTAACAAACTGATACCCTATTTAGTATTAGTTTATATATTCACTAGTGGATCTAACATGTCTCTGCAAAGATGGTTCTTTTTTAAACTGCCCCATACTTTTCCAAATTTTCTTTTGGACACCATCTGACCATACCCCAACAAGCTACCCACACCTATTAGCACCCTCCCTATTTATCTGAGGTATGGGCTTGAGAAATAACACAATTGTTTCTCAGACAATGCAAAAGTTTCATGGCTGTTCACTTGAGACTGTCGTTCTTAATAAATCTTAATTTCAATTTACAAGATTTCCAACCTGTGACAAGACTATAAGGAAACTTAAATGCTAAAAGTATTTTTTTTTAAATCGAAAGATGACACTTATAGTAATGATCCTATGGTTGAAGAGGCCTGTTAATCTGACAATAAAATGTTTATGCAGGAGGTGGGCAATGAATATGTTAAAGGCTGCGACTATTCCTACCAAAAATGACATCTGAACAGCATTTAATCAAAATGGCCCCGGACGGGCAGCACCGCCATTCGCACCCGGTTCCCATTAGACCAGTGGTTCTCAACCTTTCTAATGCCGCGACCCCTATATACAGGTTCCTCATGATGTGGCGACCCCCAACCATAACATTATTTTCGTTGCTATTTCATAACTGTAATTTTGCTTCTGTTATGAATCGTAATGTAATGAATCTGATATGCAGGATTCATTTTCATTGTTAAAAATTGAAAATAATTAAAACATATAGATTAATCACAAAAAACAATATTTGGGAAATATTAATTTCTGTTTACAAATAAATGAAATTTTGTCTTGAAGCATAGTGTAGCATGGGTAAAAGTCTTAATATTACAACAGTAAACTACTTTGCTTCATTTTGTGACAGTATGCATAAAAGCCCAAGTCAGTGCAAAGGTTAAGATTGTTTCTTACTTACCAGATCCTTTTTGCCAAAGTTAAAATTAAAATTTAAATGATCGCATCTTTTTAGGCAAGTTGAGGGCTGTTGCATTTGGTCCTTGCAGTGATAAATTTAACTCATTTAAGATGAGATGGCAAAGATGTCAACCAAGTAAGCTATTTTCTGCAGTTCACTTTTATCACTAAAAGAGCTTTGAGCTGCGGTCTTATTTTAAAAAGTTTTGAGTTCATCGCCAAGCTCAAAAACACGTTTTAAAATTGTTCTTTTCAACAACCACCACATTTCAGTGTGAAATAGCAGAGCTTTGTTCGACGCATCAACTCGTTGCACAGTCGACTGTTTAAAGTGCTCGCCTTTACAAAATTGACAGAACTTACGGCGCTTTTCGTCACTTCTTTTAACTCCTTTGACAGCGTCTTCGTTGCTAATATTTACCGATTAATCAATCAGTAAATTCCGATGACTTTTTGTGACTCATTCAGTATTAAACGTTGAATCCAGATCGACATCCTAGCATAGCTCGAGCACCATCTATCCAAACACCCCAACACCTTTCCCAAGAGATCTTATGGTAAACATACTAGCATAGCTGGAGCACCATCTTTGCAAACAACCCAAACCTTTTTCAAGAGATCTTATGATCTTTCAGAAATAAAACAAGTGAGTCAAATACATCACATGTAGTAGTTGTTGTTTCACGAGGTTTGCAAAAAAGAAACTCATATTAAAGTCACCATCATTAATATATCTCACGTTATCTTGTAACTGTGAACAGTTTGCAACATCTGTAGATTCATCAAGCTAGCTGGATACTAATATTGGAAGTGGAGCAGATTTAATTTCCTGGATTACCTGATCAAGAATACCAACAGACATGTCATCTGCTCTTCTGCGGACAGTGTCGTTAGATACGGAAATTGCACTCAGTTTCGTAACAAATTCGTCTCCAATCATAATGAAAATTTCTGATATGTTTGGTTTTTTAGCCGGACGAAATCAATCGGTTTCTAAGACCATCAGCAACGGAAATGTGTGTTTTCCAATGGTCTTAGGCGACCCACAGGTTGAGAACCGTTGCATTAGACCAATGCTATTCGGATGTCGCTTTTGGTAGTTTATTTAAGTTAAACTGAAGAAGTAAGTTTACAAACATATAATCCATTCAATTATCTTTCATTTGATACATCATTTTGTCTTATAAATCCAACAGGAATATTTTAAATAGTTTTTTAATCCCAACCTCTCACTTCTGGTACCCTAGTACGAATAGCCACTTCGTATGTTAAAATGTACAGATGCTCAACCTCAGACTTAATTATTGAAAGATATTCTAAATTATTTTTGCTCATTGGCATGAAGCTCTAATCTTTCTATATTAGCAAGTTTACATGATGAAACAATAGAATTTATTGACATGTAGAAAGTAATACCGGTAGTTATGTTATAGGTGAAAATATATCTGAAACAAGCTATAAAAATCAATATAACATCTGTAGATAATAATACTAGCGGGCTAAGATGACCATCTGTGAATTTTTAAAATCAGCAATGGTCATTTTCAGACATTACAATTAAAAAGTTATTCTCTGAAAAAAAACTTTTTTTATTTTATCCTGCTTTTAACATTTTATTCATTCTTATATTTAATAAAAGTTAAATAACAATGATATTGCATGCTTTATATTTCTTTCTTTTTTTTTTTTATTTAAAAAACAAACCGGTATACATTTAAAAAAAAATTATGCCCCTTTACTTAGGCAGGAGTCTGTTAACTCATTCCCTCCGGCAGCGGTGCTTCCGGACTTAATTTATTTTCCTGAGAAAAGTGAAGCAACTCAGTTTTGAAATTGATTTATATTTTTAAAATATTTTTTTAAGTTGCTAAATATTATTTAATGTTAATGAATTAAGAACAAATGCAACAAAAAATGAATAAGGTTTAATATAAATATAACATTAGATTTTGAAATTGATTTATATTTTTAAAATATTTTTTTAAGTTGCTAAATATTATTTAATGTTAATGAATTAAGAACAAATGCAACAAAAAATGAATAAGGTTTAATATAAATATAACATTAGCGGGGGAAAAATAACGAACAATGGCCAAAAAAATCGATTTTCGGCACCTCGGACGAACACATGGTACATATAGACGCGCCGTACTAAAGCACACGTAGTTTTAAAGTGAAACAAGATAAAAACTTCCGGTTTCTAAATTAAAATCACGCAGAAATCACGCCATAGCCGGAAGTCTCGAGGGGTGCGAGATTTCATTGCTATTTTTAACTAAAAATAAGAGAGGTGTGTCGCTATGCGCCGGGACGCATCAGTAGGAACCCCCCCCCCAGGACGCATTTAGTCGCAACCGTCGGGAATGAGTTAAACAATCAAACTTTAGAAAATGAAAATAACAAAACTGAATTTTAATATATATTAAAAAATTTCAATATTTTAGCTATTATATCTTCTTCAAAGCTTCTAAAAATGGTTTAAATTATGGGGAAATTATTGGCTCACCTGTCACAAGCTAAAACTCTACATGTCATATACACTCTTAAGTGCCAACTCTGGTTTATCATAACCCATCTCCTCAGGTGTGAGGACACCCAGCTCATCAAGTGTAGGTTTGATTTCCTGCAACAACCATGGCCAGATCTTCTTCTTTTCACCACCACACTTCCACTTAATAGGAAGAGAACAATAAAACACAAAGTTATGAACATATTTACCACACTTCCCCTACTAATTTTAAGTAACCTTCTGTTTTAAAATTTCTATTCCACCAATTAGAAATAATGTATACACAAATACAAATAAATAAAAAAAACAAGCCAATACCTGCACAGATTCCAGATACCTAACAGCCAAGGCATAATCATTCACACGCCTGCAAGCTTTCAATGCAGCAATAATGATGCGTGGCTCTGGCACAAGATCCTCACCCTTAAAAATTGCATATAATATTACAGAATATCTTTATCGATGTGAAAATAGCAACAAGGAAAAGGCAAAAATTTTTTTTATAAAAAAAAAAGTATGTTCTTTTAATGGTAAAATGAAAATGTCCCATAATAACTAATTCATTTCAGAAAAAGTATTTCAATGATTTTCAACAAAGCATGTATAAATAATTGCTTAAAATGTGTAAAGATTTTAACTAATTCAGATTAATAATATTACAACACCACAATATAGTCGATATTAAATATTAAAATACCCCCCCCCACCCACTCAAATTTTAGCTAGGTAATTAAATTATTGGACATGAGTAAATAGCATCTTGTCCCTGTATTTTTTCTATTTTAATACCTAAATAAACTGTAACACTTTTCATTAATAGTTTAGATTTGATGGAAGCCACAGAATATTACATGTTCAAATTCTAGCTCAACTCCAAAGCCCAACAAGAAAAATACAAACAGCTTTTGTTACGATCATTCTAGTCTAAACATTCATAAATATAAATTAGTACAAAATAGGGGTGTGCCGGACCCCGGTCCGGAATCCGGTTCCGCCGGATTTTGCACTATCCGGTGAAATCCGGTTCCGCCGGATTTACATGTATCCGGAACAACCGGATTCCGGAATCCGGAATATACCGGATTTCGGAATTTGCCAGATTTTGTGACTCACCGGATCATAATCTGAAATAAAAGTAATTCTCTTTCCCGAATTTCACACGATCACGATACATTAATCGATTGTTTCGAGCGTTGAGCTTGTTTAATGTTTAATATTCCGTACATACCAGAGGCTAGAGTCAGCACCGCTAATAGTGGCCAATAGTGTAGGGACTTTGATAAGAAAATTTAAACTTTTTGTAAAAATAAACCAATGGCATAGTTGAAAAGATGTAATTTTTTAAAGAATTATAACACCAAAATCATATTTTTAGCTGTTGTAGTTTTAAAGTTATGAATTTTTAAAGTACGACTTGGTTTGTCATTTTTTAACATGGACTGCATCTCCACATTCTGTGATCTCATTCCACCAATCCCGTCATGCGCAATGACTATATAGTTTATATAAGGCAACGCATTCCCTGCCTTATCACTAAAATACTGTTTAGACTTAGTTTAAACTTTCAACTTTGGCACATGAATAATTAATTAAAGCTTTCCCTGACCAATGGTTTAATAGTTTTTGCACACGGCAAACTCTTATGAATGAAACTCTGAGGTAGTACTACGATACAGTTATGCAAGTGGCTGTGAATGGTTGCCAATGACAACGTGTTGCACACGGTAAATTCTGATCATTTATAATATGGATTCTACCGGGTTGTTAAAGCTCAAATTAAAACATTCCAGTTTAAATGTCTTTAAATGCATTCTGAAACACAAGTTATCAATTATTTTGATGTAAATAGTGATAATAAATTAATATTTCCTAAGTATCGTCAACTTCCGCCATTAAAAAGGGGGGCGTGGCCAACCCCATGGCGAAATTAGGTTGAGCGAGCTGCATAACCTGCTGCGAACGCGTAGAAACATGGCGTCTCTCGTAAGACACTTATCCAAATGGAACGGAACTCAAATATATATCGAAAGTACTAATTTAATAATAAATAGACACACACATCGGAAAATTAAAAACTCGGATTTTTTGGCGCCGATTGCGAATTCCCATACACAAAAAGTAGTAGTCCACCTTGACTTACCGAAGTATCTACCAATAGTACCAAAATCCGGAATCCGGGAGAAACCGGAATCCGGATCCGGCGGATTTCGCATAAGAAAATCCGGATCCGGATCCGGTTGGAAAAAACGGATCCGGCACACCCCTAGTACAAAATACACTCACAGAAAGATCGTTCATTGCCTTTCTGATTTCCCATCCATCTATATCAGTACGCTCAAAATGTTTCACATATCTGTTGTCAAACTCCTCATCAGTTTCCTGGTGACCATGACTATTGCGCACAGCTGTAATTGCTAAAAAGAGATATTTTTTTGAAGGATATAGGCTGGGAAAAATATTTTGGAAGCATTAACCCATAATTCAAATTTTTAAAGATAAATAAAGTTAATTATATATCACAGAAATCCAGAACATGACCTGGTTGAAAAGTTTACCAAAAATCCACAATGAATTTCTAAAAATGATTTAATAATTTGGAAGAAACATGAATGAGGAGTATAGTCATTGACAAACCAAAGATGAGAATGTAGCATAGTTTCAAGTTTGAGTAAGCCTACCTTGGGACACAGGACAATGTCACAATAGACAGCAATTGTAAAAAGGAAATCAATGCTTGGATCAGAAAAGCAAATCAGTCATATGATATGCTGAAATTTAATGATTTCTTAACCTGAACATCTTAAACAAGATCAAAATCTTTTGAATTTTAAAGTAGGCCTAGTGATATTGTTGAGTATTCAATTGAATATGAATATGATGTTTCAAGTGATGGAAAATTACTTGTATTAGCCCATCTTAACAAAAGCTGGAAGCTGTCCAGATCAAACTCCTTTGTAGGACACATAGTATCTTTGACCAAAGGGTTTTGCAATGAAAAATTAAGAAAAAGAAACTATGCAAGTATGCCAAACCTTTAGAATGCCATACTTGGTACCAAAAGTTACTTCCCAGCCATGACAGCACTGAGGTTGACAATGACAACGCTGGGACTATTACTATTAAATACCCAAAGTGATCTGAACCAAAAGATTCTGCAGACAGCTTTAAAAAGAAATTGATAAAAAGCCATGTTGGCCGAGTTAAAAGAGTACTGTTATGATCATTGACGTAACTAAACTTAAACTAATCTCCAGAACCACAACTTAATGCTAGGCATAAATGAACTCTTATATCACTTGATAAATAACATTTAAGGAAAACAAAGTGTCTACACGTCTGGCGGGCCGGACAAATAGTGTGGGAGATATGTGTCCGGCAAGCATGTCACATGACTGCCGGACGACTAGTAGGCATTATTATTCTGACAGGGCAGGTCATGTGACAAGAGGTCGCCGGCAAAATAGTTGAATTGCATTTGATATTCCGATATAGTGTACATATTATTATATTGGTCCTAACCTAGATAATAAATAAAAGCTGAACATGTTAATATATTCAAATGTCAAATGCTCTGAGATACATACTGTGGTTTTTTAATATTAAACTAGTCGGCCTATATACTAAATAGTAGCACTATTACTACTACTATTATGGCCTCCCCACCTTAAACTTAATTATTTATCACCCTCACTATTATTTTTTAGCATTCATATTTTTATTACCGTATTTCTCTCTCCCTCTCAGCATTGCTTCCTTCTAGAATGCATTATTAAATTATTGCTTAACCCCCACTTTGTTTTGGTAATTTACCCAAGTATTTTTTTCTATTATGTGTTTGCAAGATACTCATTAAATTACTTGGTAGAAAATAGATTTTAAAATTAACAATAGTTTTGAATCATTTGCGGTCATGGGACAAGGCTGACGGACAATATCTCGCGCCACTTTGTTACGGCGGTCATGTGACTTGGTAGCCGAACGAATATCTCGATAAAGTATTCTTCCAGCGGTCATGTGACTTGGTCGCTAGACAAATAGGGCGTGTGTGCCGGACGTGTAGACACTGCCTAAGGAAAAAGTATAAATAAATATGAAAAAAATCACTAACTAATTGACTTAAGACTTGACTTAAGTTTAAGCCTAATGATAAAAAAAAGCCTCCTACCACTGACAAGTAGTACTAGTATGGCCACGTAAATCTTGTTTGAAATTAAAATGTTTGACTCAAAAGTTTGAGTTGTAGTTAGTTTAAGTTAGACTGAAACTGAATTGCTAACTAACACTGCTACTACTATAGTCTATGTCTATATAGTCAGTTCAGTATAGTACTAACTAAAACTAAAGGTGATCAGTGAACAGTTGTAAACAAGAATCTTATCTATTAAAAAAACAGCCCAATTTACTTAAAAACAACTCACCTCCTGCTTGTACCTTTAAACATTGTCTAGCTGCATTATGAAGGGACGTACTGGCTCTTAAGGCTATTCTAAACATTTTTTATAATGAGACGTGATTGACCTCAACCTCAACGTCCTCCTTAGTAAATAAAACCGGAACTGGAAGAGGTTTCTGTATTTTGTACTTAACAGTAAAAAGCTTTCTCTTCACTACCGTAACAAATTTACGATGCTTACATATTTATCTATTTTAAAATAAATAAAATAATCATTTAATGATTTAAAATATTCTTATTTTTATTTTGTGAGACTAATTTAATAAATTTTTCAACATTAAGTCAAGTTCTATAGCTTACTTAGCTGAAAGCATTTTAAAATTTTAACAAATTATATTTTTTAATTTTCAATACTTTTTTAATTTTTGTGCAAGAAGAACTCAGGGACACTAAAATTATTAAATTAAATACTTAGTGCTTCAACTCCAATGCTGATGCATTGCTACTAACCAAATTTAAGATATTATTTTTGTACACTTCATCAGGATGCTAAAATATATATACCAGCGATTACCTTTTACATGTTTTATCCGGAGAAGTCCTGATAAGTTTGTATTAAAGTTAAATCTATTATCAGCTAAACCCTTTGGTAAGTCAACTAAGTCATTTTGGCTAGTGTAACACAGTAATGCAAAAAAAATAAAACGGGACACTTTCAAGGACGTTTTTTTTTTTTGGGAGGGGGGGGGGATACCCTCTAGCTCTAAAGAGGAGTCCAGAAACTTAAGTCGGAAACTGTTATTGAAATCTAACCTAGAAATCTACTTGGGGCACTGAGTCTTTTCCTATGTTCACTGATATGATGTGTTGTTTTATGTCTGAATGTCCACCATGACCAATACTTAAAAACATAATTGCAAACTGTGCACTTGGCTTGACTTTCATATCGTCCCTTTTTAATATATTTCCACTCTTTTGAATACTCCTCCATAAGCTTACATTGACACTTTGGCATAATTATTGTCTAAATAAGAAGATAATATAAAATTAAAGAATAAAGTTCAACACCCAAAACAAACACCTGTCACTCTGACACAAACAGGCAGACAGGGATCACACATAAGACTAACACATTACGCGTAGTGGTAGTGGAATCAAATTTCATTTCTGTGTGGTTACGCCCCTCCCTCCCCCTTAACTTGCGTTTTCAAGTCTCATGTTTTTTGCTTTCCATTTACATATAAGATCTATGGCAGGGACACTGTGGTGGAGGGGGAACAGTGCAGCCATCACACGAGGCCACATCACTACTGGCAAAATGAAAAGTGATGTAAAAGCTTTTGTGGCAATATAACATTCGAGCATTATCCGTGGTGTTCTCGTTTTTTTTTTTTGCATTTTCCGTCACAGTTTACTAACTTCTAATAATAATTTATTTTGTCATGAGTGACATAGAGTGCATATTTTTCTAAACACAGTGATATCATTTTCACAGCATGGTGGATTTTGTGACTGCAACCAATGTACTCTGATGTATCACTGACAAAAGGGAATAACTTTATTTAGTTAATAATAGCAATTTCCCCAAAGCATTATGCATTTAAATCTGGAAGGTGTACGAAAATAAAAATTGCAATTATCACCATTCATCCCCCTCACAAAATTTTTTTTTTTTTAAATTGGGTTGTAGGAAATAGCACTTATTATCAATTAAAAAAGATATAAAAATATTTTCATTAGTCATTATTGTTCCTCTTTAAAAATCTGTATAGCTCTTATCAGTTGATGAATGGGAAACAGTTTTACCATATTGTTAGAAATTAATACAATAACAAAGTATTAAAAAGATTTTATTAATTTTAGTTTGTGTAGTTGGTTAATTTCAGACTTGTTTTGTCCCCTGATTTACATAAATAATTATATAATTACAATAAAAATGTTTGTGGGTGTAGGCCCAGTGGTGTAGCTAGGGTTGGTGTCACCCGGTGCAGTACTCTCATGGTGTCCATCCCCCCCCCCCCCTTGCATGATGGTTTTCTTCCTGTTAAAATAAATCCACAGTATAACAATGACAAGAATAAAAAAAAAAACTTAAATCGAAGGTCTTGAGGTCAATGTATTTAAAATCTATAAGTTATAGTTATTTTTACATTCAATTTACTTAATTTATAATTTTCCTCTCCTTCTCTTCAATCACTTGATCAAAATCAATGTCCTTCACTGTATCCCTTCCAATTAACAGCAGAGCCGCATCAGAAAACCTAGACTGTCCCATGGAGGATCATAAATATTTTTTGTTAAGCCTTAGTTTTGAAAAGCTCAGCGCACATGAAGCCACATAAACACATATCGTAAGAAAAAATTAAAGGCTTAGCGAGAGCATTGGAAATTTGAAGAGAATCTAGGAAGTCCCATTCAGCTATGAATTTCAAAACATCAAATACTGACCAGTCCTTGAATTTTTGAAATTCAATATCAGCTGCCTTTTGGTGTCTTCTAAGCCTTGGTATTTCTTTTAAAAATTCATCTTCTGATAACTCATCATAAAAGAGGTTAATTTTGAAAGGACACCAATAACTCTTCTTCACTTGCTGATACTAGACTCTTGGTTCGAACAGCCCCAAACATATTTGCTCCTGGATAAAATTCAAAGAGCACAGAGTAATGCGACTCACATTGTTCTTCGCAAACGCAAATTCCACCATGCTAAAACACTTCTGAGAGAGCTGCACTGGCTGCCAGTCCGCGCTCACATAGAGTACAAAATTGCAACTTTGTGCTACCGCTGCTTACATGACCTGGCGCCATCTTATCTTAAAGCACTCATGACGCCTTATGTACCCACTAGAGAGCTCAGCTCATCCAATAGTGGCAAACTCTCGACACCACGTGTTCGCCTTGAGACTTAGGGAAAGCGCACTTTTGCATTTGCCGGCCCAACAATTTGGAACGCCCTTCCAGTCGCTCTCAGAAACAGCCAGACAGTGGAGTCCTTTAAAACCGATTTAAAAACACATCTATTTCGCAAACACTTTCTGGGGTGATGCTATCTACCATCTTTTTCAGTTAATGTATATTGGCTGTGTTGCTTATGGTTGAAACGGGATGAAAGACTTTGACTTGGTATGCTCGTATGTAGTTTTATATTGTTGCGTCTATTTTTTAAATGTGGTAAATTTTAGATTGTTTTTATGTCTCTTTATAATGTGGTTGACTTTGTACCGCACTTCGAGCTTTTAGGGATGAAGCGTGTTTTTCAAATAAACTTTATTGTTATTATTATTACTTCCTTGGTCGCTGATGATCTGATCTAGAGTTCAGAATGAAAACAATTAATACAATCCAGCATCTCCCTACAGTTTTCTTCTCGCAGAAAGAGTCCAGCATCTATTAATTGTTCTCCTGCCATTCTCCTCTTCAACCTAAATCTTCTCTTTATCGATATTCCATATCGGTCTGATTTTAAAAGTGACTTTTCAATAGCATATTCCACCAAGTGACAGTGCTTCTCGTGCAGAAACAATCTTAAGGCCTCTGGGTTTGTCACCACTTTGTCAAGAGTAAAGCCTTTAGTATGCAGATACTGCTGTGTAAGATTAACTTCCACAAGTACATCAGCCCAAAGGTAAAGGTATCAGATGAACGTGAAATCAGACAGCATGTAAAAGACCTTTTGTTGTACCTCTTGCCTCTTGTATCTAAATTTTCAAGAGCTTCAATCACCGCCACACATTCATCAAACTCAACTTTCACTGTTTTAACAGCAGCATGATGAGCACATTCCATCCAACGACATTCCAGTGTGTTCGGTTAGAATATTCCATCGATGAGTGGATGCAGCAAAGAAGGAAAATATTTTTTCAAGAGTGCTGAAAAATGTAATTCATGAAGCATTTTCTGCAAAAGAGTGTTGACTGCACAAGTTAAGTGAATGGCCCCCACATATAAAAATGGCTTTTTTTAAATGTTTCGTTTCAGAATGGCCTCAATACCTTCATGGATTCCAGACATTGTGGCAGACTTATCGTAACCTTGAGCTCTGAACATCATTATGTCTTGTCCATAAAGTTTTAGATTTGTAAGAATTTCAGAACAGAGGTCATCAGTTTTTTCCCCACTTAAAGGGAAAAATGTAAGAAACCCTTCTCTCCCTTCAACTTTCCCATTGTGGATTTTCACATGTCTGGTCACTGTGTGATATATCAGGTGTACTTTCGAACATAATTCCAAAATGCCTCACAGCCTTTATATCCATGATAAGAATCTCCTTCACATGATTTGTAATGTAATAAAGAGACCTATTGGTGTAATTTTGCAGCAGTTACTTGCTTATTTCCTAATTTAATCAATTTCGCGCATGTTAACTCATTTCTCTGTCAGTAAATGATGTAAATAATTGTTTATGCTGTAATTTATGAGTAACATAATCACAAAGCAAACATGATTGTGGATCTGGACAAATTGACTTTGATTTAAAGTTAATTGCAATAGCTAGTTATGAAAATATTATAGCAAAATGCATATTAAACATACTAACATTTGGGGTTTTTATCTTAAAGAAATGGAGAAAAAGTTGTGACAGTTATAGTTCAGGTGTTGGCAGTTGTCTGTCACGGGTTTTTAGGAAAATAAAGAAACATTCTGACACTAAAAGTCCGATAATTTTGTTCTAATTGACATACAGACATATATTTTGTTATATTTGATTACAAAGTATGAGCTCTTTTTTGTTGATGTAAGCTTTAATAGTTAACAAATTAAATTTTTTTAAAGTAACGTAGCTAGTAAGCTATCTAACGAATATGTCCACAAGAAGAAGCCTTCATCAGCGAGGATGCATTTCTATAGTTTTCCCCAGGTGGCATTTAATCTAGGTAAACCACTCCAAAGGATGTCTAGCACTCTTTGAAGTTTGGAACCCTGACCATGTCTATGATTTTCTATTTTGCAGCAACGACACCCGCAGCATGTGGTGGCTATAAGCGTTACGATAAATTAAATGACTCAATTCGACAGTTGGTTTCCCAGAAAGATGTAGCTGGCTCGCCAGATGCTCCTATTCTTGAATATGATAAAACATATGGGTAAGACTATGTTCTTATATCACTCTCAAAATTTAAAAAAAAATGTTTGTTGTAAACTATTTAAAATAGATAGTTAAAACAAATTTCTTGTTTTTTCAAAGAAAAATCTTTTACTTTTTTAGCTTGCCTTTTCTAATTCACATGAATCTTTTAAACATCCCCACAGGACCACATCTTTTCCCACATTAGAGACACATTCTTGTTCTTTCAATGGAATAAAATACACAGATATTCCAATTGTTCACATCAAGGCAACCAGCAACAATACAATCCTATCAGTTACTAATGCTGATGGTAAGTTTATATAAAACATTGAGTGTAACAGTCTGCTTTATTTTATATTTTAAAAATTGTAATGACAAAATACTAGCTTAGTTAACCTAGCCGCACATTAGATTTTGTAATTTTGAAAGATTGAGCTGATTGTTGAGTATTTTTTTATTCCAAAAATAATTGTTCTCATTATTTTTGTAGCTTTTATTATTTGGTTTTACATTTGTAATTTTAAGTTGTTTGGAATGTTAAGACATAAAAATTTCTTTAATAACTTTTGTTAAGTGATTGTTAAATGTTTTTCTATAAATTTATTTAAAATACTCAAGTAATTTTAAGTTGTTTGGAATGTTAAGACATAAAAAATTTCTTTAATACCTATTCTTATGTGATTGCTAAATGTTTTTCTATAAATTTATTCAAAATACTCTTTATTTCAGGACTTGTTTTGGCTGTCCAGTCTGCTGTAAGTCCTAACTTTGAAAATTAAATGTGAAAGAACAATAGAATATAAAACTTATTTGACTTATTTTAGTAATGAACGTATATTTATGGATTTTTTTTTTTTAAATGCTATGAAATCTCATTTGGTTTTTATTAAGTAACATTCTCTGACCAGCCAAAACCAATGAATTTAAATTTTAAAAATATTTTACCAGCATCTCTAGTTAAATGAAATTTAATTTCCATTGTGAAAAGAAAACCTTGAAATCAGTACAGTAGTAAGGGGCAATATCTTGTTCAATTATTTATTTACTTCAAGATTTACGGGTGCAATATCTTGTTCACTTATTTATTTACTTCATCTAGTAGGGCCAATATCTTGTTCAATTATTTATTTACTTCAAGATTTACGGGTGCAATATCTTGTTCACTTATTTATTTACTTCATGTAGTGGGGCAAATATCTTGTTCACTTATTTGTTTACATTCATGTAATAGGGCCAATATCTTGTTCAATTATTTATTTACTTTAAGTAGTAGGGCCAATATCTTGTTCACTTATTTATTTACTTCATGTAGTAGGGCCAATATCTTGTTCACTTATTTATTTACTTCATGTAGTAGTAGTAGGGCAAATATCTCATTCACTTATTTATTTACTTCATGTAGTGGGGCCAATATCTTGTTCAATTATTTATTTACTTCATGTAGTAGGGCCAATATCTTATTCAATTATTTATTTACTTCAAGATGTAGCTGGGGCAATGCTTTATCACTTTCTTCCACTTGTATTAACACCCATAGTTCTTATAATGGGGGCACAGGTTTAATTTTTGAAAAATATAAATAATACAATTATTAAATTGTGTAAATTCATTTTTCAAGAGCAGTGGCTACAGCACTTTTTCATCAGATTACTGCTAAATTAATCCTAGTTTTTGGGATTTTTCTTTCTTTGATCCTGTCTAATAACACTGAATACTTTGGTGGAGTCTTTAAATAGAGTCTTTGAGAGATTATCCAACCCACTGAAACAGTTCTAAAGAATACACTGCCAGTCACCTTTTAACACAATGGCAATAGTGTTGTTTATTGTAATTGCATCCCACACTACCGGATACTTGAGGTTGTAACCCTTTAAGAACAAGAATCATTCTGCCAATAACAGTGACAAAAAACGTTCTCTTCACTCACAGGGTACAGTTGGTTTCACAAATGCCAAAAAAGGAACAAATGTTGCTGCCCAAGCTGCTGCAATCGCCCTGGCCAGCGTAAGAGACATCATTAGTTAGGGGATATTAACTGAGATCAAGCTTGAATGCAATATTAAATCCTCAATAGCACAGTCGTAAATTATCTTTTCAGAAATATCTTAGTCATGTTAGGATATAATAATCCAGCAAATTTAGCAGGAATATCTTAGTATAGGTAGGATATTGCAATCCAGCAAATTAGTATTCTATTTTAAGTTGAAATGAAGTTAAGTGCAACAAAATGTGGTATATCCGTGTGTAGCTTAATAACCCCTCTCTTTGATGGGTTTATTGATTCGTAAATGAGATAGCTAGAAGTAAGTCTCTTTGATAAGTAGATTTCTTGAACAGCTGGTGTCTTTTATTTTTAAGAGTGATCGTATTATTCACAAGGTTATTTATTTTTTTCCCTGCTAATTTTTTTTAAAAAAGAGCAGAGTGTAATGTGAAACAAAATACAATTTACCCAAGCCAAGAACACAGCTTACTTCTTTAACAGTTTAGTTTTTTGAATGGTTAATTAAAGCAGCACCTACAATTTACCCAAGCCAAGAACACAGCTTACTTCTTTAACAGTTTAGTTTTTTTAATGGTTAATTAGAGCAGCACTGCCTGTGTTTTTTTGTTGTTGTTACAGGATGCTAAGAGAAAAGATGTGGACACTGTAAGGGTTTGTGTCCGAGGAATAGGAGCAGGAAGACTGGTAAATACATTTGACTTTACAATTGTGTGTGTGTGAGAGAGAGCGAGCGGTTGTGCAAATCTTTCTTCATTACTTGAATGCTACTCAGACGTGCAGATATGATTAAGAATCAAATACAAACAAGATAACACTGTGTTTTCCTTACATATTCAAAACTGATTTTATTTTATGTGACAAGAAGTGATGAAATAATTTCCAGCACCTTTACCGCACTTAAGTCTGTCATACGTGCCTAAATATATGGTACACCATAAGAGAAAATAACCAGTAAGGAAAATATATGCTGCAAACAACAAAATATCTACATGAATGTTTTTACAAGTTTACGCCATTATTTCCTTTAAATTAATTTTAAAAGAAAAACCTTAGCAAAACTGCCTGCATGACAAAAATGTTAAATTAAGAACACATTGCTAGTACATGAATTTATTCTCGTTGAATTTGTTGTGAAAATCTACTGTTGTTTTACATAAAATTGCGTCTTAAAACTTCATATCTTGGGAAATCTAAATTTAATACTGCAATTTAGCAGCTGAGTGTGGAGCTGATCTTCTTTTCACAATGTTTTCTATTTGGAGCTGATCTTCTTTTCACAATGTTTTCTGTTTGGAGCTGATCTTCTTTTCACAATGTTTTCTGTTTGGAGCTGATCTTTTTTTCACAATGTTTTCTGTTTGGAGCTGATCTTTTTCACAATGTTTTCTGTTTCTCTTGAAGGGGAAAACAGACATCATCCACAACATCAGGTGCACATTCTGATTTCCTTCACAGGAATGGGAAATTGGTCACAGCTCTTAAGCATCAACTTTTCTTTTTATAACTGAAAGATAATTTTGGTCAGTCAAAAAATTTGGTATTTTTAACTTTGGCAACGGGTGTTTCATTCCTTCAGTTGCCGTTGAGTGTAATTTATTGCTTTGGTTTTAACCTTTTTCAGCTCCCAGGAAATAATTGCAGAATTTTTTTTATATTTCTGACATGAAAATGAGCTGGATTTTTAATTGTCATAGATTTTAATAACCAATCATCCCCTCCAGCAATAAGTTGGCTTTGCTCCCCTCACATTCTTTGCAGGTTAAGATGATTTAAATTTAAGCGATTTTGTTAAATTTGAAAGAATTTGCAATGTAACTATTCAGTTGTGAAGTATTCTCAACAGTTAATATATTTGCAATATATCTTTATTTTTTGTATGTATCTTTCCTCAACAGCCTGCTATTAAAGCTTTGCAGTTGTCTGGCTTAAATATAGTCTCCATAACAGATACTACACGTTTAGCTTTTAATGGGAACAGACCTAAGAAAGCAAGACGACTTTAGAGTAAACCCCCAAAAATGTGTGTGTACTATCTAGTAATTCTAGCATGTCTGGACAAAGTTCAAGTGTTTAACTGCCTTTACACTAATGTAGTGAAGTGCAGTATTTTCTTTAATATAATTATTAAATTTATAAGGAGAGTAAAAGGGAGGAAAAAAAGGAAGTGTGATTGCTATTTTTAATACAAAATCTTTCATACTGTACGTGGTTTGGTTAACTGCTGTTTTCTATTTTATATAAATATCTATGACAATAAGTAGAAAAATCACCTGTTATGTTAACTTTCCACAGCATACATTGGATTGCATTCACAGCGTGTATTAAACCAGAAAAATTAAAAAAGTTCTTTATTTTATCTTTATGTATTTTGTTATATATTTTTTAAACAATGAAATTAATTAATTTTACTGATGTTATAATAACACTGCTGTGAAGATTTTGATTGAACTGATATGGGGGACAATAAGCGGGTAGCAAAGTCCACACCATTTTCTTTAAGACAGATGTAAGCCAACTTTCTCATGAAAAAGGGAAACATCAGTTGTTGCATGTATTTTGTTCTGCGGCACACCTTAGTGCTGTTTCCTCCATTGCGGTAAAACTTATAGTGCCGCCTCCTGTAGGGATTCACCATTCTGGCGGCAGTCTGCCCTTTTTTTTTTTTTTTTTTTTTAATATCTCTTATACCTCTTGTTTCATAAAAACTGACTTTTTGTCATGTTGAGCTCTGTCAAATTGCTATTTGGTGTCACCCCCATGTGCTGGTGTGCGGTCTGCACCCTCCCAGGTCCGTCTGAACAACACAGGAGGCCCGGGGCAAAACAATGCACTGGGGCACCCTAACAATGTAACCCACCAGGGTCGTGTGAAGGGGGCACTCGTCCCAGGGGGGACAGTTATTGCTCCCCCACCAACATGAATAAAGATGTAAAATAAAAATAAATGTTCAATAAAGTTAAACAAAGATTAATTCAATTTATTGATACATAAACAAAATCATTCAAAATCAGTAATAGTTTGAAAATATTATTAGAAATAAACTATAATTAATTGCAGAAGGTGATAAATTATGCTTATTGACAGGCACATCTATGAGCTAATGAAAATTTTTTGTTACCATTCAACATAATCATTTGCGTAATGTTTTTGCAGAGAATTTGTTTATGAATTGTATAAAGTCAATGGTCTTAAGACTTAAGGATGTTATTTTCCATGCACATGAGTGAAAGCCAGTTCAAATGTTGCTGTCCCATTGTACTGCGAAGCTGATTCTTTATGAGCTTCAATTTTGAAAATGAATGTTCCCTGCACAGTTGGTTCTCATCATTCACTGACATGAAGATTTGCAATTAGCAAATACAGATCTCAAGTTGTCTGTAATTATTTTTTGGTACAGCGCAGCGATAGTGTCCCAATTTTTATCAAGAGGAAGTAGTTCTTGAGATGCTTGCATTCATTTAATTGGTCATCCTTAATGTTAATTCAACATGATTGTAAACAAAAATTCGTCCTTTATTTTTTTCGATTCATATCCGGGAGAAGTAAAACTTGTTGACGAGAGTTGTTCACCTTTAATGAGTATCTTAACTTGTGATTGGCAGTTATAGTTATAATTTATAATATTAATTTTGGTATGTGCCGATAATATCGTAGTTTAAAATTGGGAAACATGCTGTCCACAGACTTTTAAATTAAGGTAAACAGTCATAATCTTTCAATATTTATTAACACTATGTGCAGCACAGCATGATGCCTCTAAAAAGAGTGAATCACCTAAGAGCGTGAGGCACCCTAGAAGTTTGAGGCCCTGAGCCAGGGCCCAGTGTGCCCATGCCTTAAGACGGCACTGTACCCTCCCCCACCCACCCCAATGACCCTACTGGTTTTGTTCCACTAACACCTTTGGGCGGTAAAGAAAAGAATATGTACTAATATGTACATGCATTCTTCATTCTGAAAAAAAAATTGCCGCTACTGGAAAAGCGTTGATATTGATGAGGAGGGTGCCTCTCAAACCATCTGGCAATCCAGTGAGTTGGGGCAAACAGTGTGGTGCTCGTCCACGGACCACCCCTCAGAGCGGCACGGGTCTATAAGTAGGTCAAGTTATCTTTTCCAGCATTTTATGTTGTTAAAGGAATGTCAGCTGCCCTTCCAATAAAAAGAGATTTATCATACTACACGCCACCGCACATTAAGACAAACAATCGCGGTTACGTCACAGCAGCCAAGAGCAGTTTGTTCTGTCGCGCATTTATGATCACCTGTGAAGCACTGAGCTTTGCAACACCTGCCTGTCTGTTGGCTAAACGGTTGACCCTCCGCCATCGCTGTTGACATCCTTCTCCAAGCGTCTCCCGACCAAACACCACACACACACAACTTTTAATTGTCTTTCTTTCTCGTCCCCGCTCTATTTTTAGGGTGACTCCCTAATTCGAGACATGCACACGAGAAATCCGATGCCTCCAATATTGTTCCCGCCAACAAGAGTCCAAGGACGCCGCTGCCCGGGGGGGCCACGCCTCTTTTTTTCCTCCCAGGTTTCGGCTGAATTTAAATATTTGATTTGATTTTTTCCCTCCTGGCAAACTTAAACAGAGACTGGGAGATGGCTACCTCGAAAAAATAATAACGCGGGCCTCATTGAATCGCCTAAGTTAAATAAGACCCCCCCCACCCCCCTCACCACCAACCTCGACTTCAACAATGGCGACCAGACTACATTTTCCACGGATGCATGCTGGGGAGCTGCCCGCGTACAAGGTCAGGAAATCATGAAATATACCCAGCAAATATGAGAGAAACGAGACGAATGCTTAGATGTATGGAGGATGTTTTGTGTTTTGTTGGTTACCACGAGGGAGAAAAATGATACGACAGTATTTTTCTAAATAGAAATAGCGTTGGTCCTTGTTTAAAAGAAAAGAAAAAAAAAGAAAATTAATAATGGGAGAGATCTGAGGATATCACATCTTTACACTGACGTAGCTACCGTGAGTGTCACCGTGGGTGGGCCAAATGTTTTGCCGCCCCAGCACGAAAAAAACAAAACAATTGCAGTTGGTCGAAAATGCAAACCCCCCCCCCCC
>CAXITT010000198.1:221013-253713 GCA_964033795.1 Lymnaea stagnalis
ACACACACACACACACACACACACACACACACACCTTGACGTCATGGCGTAACATGTAAAATCCTCACCCAGAAATCAGCTTCACAGTTACGGATTACGACCAAGAACTGTGTATCCTTATTGTTGACAGGGCGGCACGTTGCTAAATAGAAGAAACGTGGGCAAACATTGCCCGACAAGCATTTTTTTTCTTTTTCTAACCAGGTTTGTCATGTTTGGTTGTTGTTTTTTTTTTTCGTTTGTGTCCCTTATGAAAAATTCTGTTCATAAGGGAAATGAAAAAAAAAAGGGGGTGGGGGTGGGGGAAGGAAATGGAGGGCGGGGGGTCTATTTGGAAAGGGTTACGGGGAAGTGACCCGCGGGCGTAATGTCACTGGGCGAAAAAGTGGGGTTGACTGCTCTACCTGGAAGTATTTAACTAGATCCCAGCGGCCCCGCGTCTCAGACAGGGGTTTGTTCACATCGAAACAGTTGAAGCAAAAGGCTTTACTCTTAAATCTTCTCCCCCAGCAGTCTGTGTTTGTGAAGGCTTCTTCTCGTTACATGGACTTGTTGCCTAGTGTATCAGTCAATGCCGGGGATTAGCACGAGAGCTTTTCACATCTAAAAAAAAATAAAATAAGTTTTTAGCATGCATTTCCTGAACGGAGACCATGGTTATGCATAATCCAGTGCCGTCATTTTGTGGTCAAGACATCGGACCCCTGGCCAGTGCTCGAGATTTCGGGAGTGATCCTCTTTTGTGGTATATCACGAGAAAATATAAGATGGTTTTTGGTTCATTTTGATGATAACTGAATGAATTTTTCTGTTAGAGGAGGTAAGCTTTGATTCGTTCAGAAGTATAAATATACAATTCTAAAAATAAATGGTTATACCACGTAAAACGATGCTCTTTATTGTCGGCAGCATACACCTGAAAGCTTATTTATGAGGCTTTCAATTCATTTAAAAAATTGATATAATTCACCAACAAAAAAAAAAAAAATTAATAAAATCGCTTTGAGAGATGAACTGTTCCTTTTTAACTACATCACTATGGAAACCTTGCAAAAGTTCTTTTGGGTACAGGAAAAACTCCCCCAGGGAACGTAACACTTTCAATATACATACACTAATCGCACGGCTGTTATTTATAGCATGTATATCGGTTGTGTTATGTTCAGTCTCTGGCCATAATAACCATGACGGTTCGGTGGGTGGCGCCGAGCTGCACGATGAAAACAGTTTACAGTTTTTGTTTCTGAATTTGAGCGACTACAGAGCGGTGGCGGAGAGGAAGCGCCCGTCTCCGCATGTCTACGAGCCAGAGCTATCCGGCCCGCACCGAGCTGAGCCAATAGCTTTGAGCTTAGTATACAAACCTATCAGCATTTCGGCATCAGCGCGCGCTCCTTTAAATGATATCTCTTCAGTACGCGATCCCCAAAAACAGTCGCGGTATCAAGGTATCGACCTGGATTTCCCTCCCATGATCTCTAAACCTTACCGAAGCAGACGCATTCTCGACCATACGCAGTTCATCTCGGAGCTCAGCCACCAGCAGCATCGGCAAAGTGACGCGTCGACTCCTGAGTTGGGTTACGCGAAGGACGATGCCTACTACAATGATTTTGATTATAACGCCGAGTACGGCGATCTTAGAGACCCGAACCCAACGGCTTACACCGAGCTGACGGACGAAGTGCTGCTTCAAGTCTACAGGGCAAGGAGCCCGTGCCACCAGTCTAAGCTTCAGTGGGTCAGGGACGACAAGGACTGTTCCGTCTTCTTCGTCTGCGCCCGGAACAGGGTGGCCGCAGTCATGTCCTGTCCGAGTAAAGAAGTGTGGTCGAACCGGGCGACCAACTGTGTCCCGTTGAGGTCTAGGTGGGACGACTGCGTTATCGTCGGTTCTGACAACGGAAATTATGATTCGCCGCCGCCGCCGCCAAAAAGAAACGATCCACGGGGGAAAACGCGTCAGTACGACAGCTGGCCTCCCTCCACCACAACGGAAGCCCCGACAACAACGCGCGTTACAACCACTACAGAACTTCGCTTTGGCGAACACTCTGAACCTTGGGCGTACGAAGACGACCCCCGACGTCACCCAGAGTTTAACCCAAAAGTCCCGAGCGGAGACGGTCGAAAGTTTAAAACCGGAAACCGGCGTCTGAATCCGGTGACCAGACACGGAGAGTACGTCGCGAAGAAGATGACCAGCTCGGCCGTGAGCAGGAACGAAGAAAACAACGACACGAAGCGTATTCCGAGACGCCACGTCAGGAGAAAACTGAAGCATTCTTTCCAATCGGCGCGACGAACGCAGAACCCGCAGAAAAGTCGGGACACCACGACGGGGTACTGGGAGCGTTATGGCGAAGGTCTTCAGAGCACACTGATTCCATCGACAACGACCACCACGGAGCGGCCGCCCGACACTTCCACGTCTACGCACTTACCCGTTTATATGGGGACCGCAAGCCCTTTGGTCACGCGGCGATTCAAGCTGAAGCAGTTTTTTCCTCGCCGAAAGAAAGACCGCGTTAAAGAGTTACATCTCAAGACCGACGAGCTGAACCTCCAGTATGACGTCAAGGGGGGTAACCTGGACGTGGAGGACGTCGTGAACAACTTTGCGGGCGAGCCGTCGACGACGCCGCGGCCGACACCCGGCGTCGAGGTCCAGGACAGGACGACGGAGAAGCCATCGACGGGCTGGTGGGTCGATATCATCACGTTGGGGCCACCCGAAATCTTGGAGGAAGCCAAACCAGTGACCACCCCACAGCAGAGTCAGACCACCACCGTCCCTCCGGTGGTCCACAACACTACGTTTCCATCGTACATACCAGGTAGGTGGTTATTAAAATTTTAAAAAAGTTAACAAAAACTCGTTTCAACTTAATGAGCAGTATCATTAGCGGTAGAGTAGCGGTTGTGGAAACTTTTTTTAAAAAAATCATTACAAAAAAATTGTTACCATTGAAGTCAATCATCTTTGGAGATAAATCAAGTAGAGATGATAATTTGACAGCTTATTTTATCACAATTTTAATTGATGTTCTTTTTAATAATTATAATGAAGTTAAGCCTAAGAGAATTTTTGCCACTTATTGGTTTATAGTTTTCACATATTATGTAACAGACAGGTATTCAAGGATGAAATTATTTTATAATAAAATATCTCTCAACAACACCCCCCACCCACTTCTTTTGTAAAAAAAAAACAAACAAACAACAACAACACAATCACAAACAAACAACCACAAACAAACAACCACAAACAAACAACCACAAACAAACAACCACAAACAAAGAAAGAAAGAAAGGAAACAAACAAACAGAGAAAAACAAACCCTCAGAGTCTTGTTGTTCAAGATGTAGTCATAGAGCGTTTGCTTTTTTTTTAAAATAGGAAATGCAGTCCTAAAAATAAAAAAAGAGTTTTTTTTTAGAATTCCACATCGTAGGGATTCTGTTATCCTTTACAGTGCGCGATGCGCCATAACTAAAGCGAACATTTAAAAATATGGACTTTTATTATTCTTGTGATGAGCTAAAATAAAAATATAAACATGGATGAAAAAAAAAATGTTTGTGCCAGTTTGGTGCGTCTAAAATGTTAATTAAACTCACGTCAAAATTTTAATTTGGTCTTGGTTTTTCTATACATTTCACGTCCATCACTTGCAGAAATCAACGCAGAGTCTCTCTCTCTCTCTCAATCTCTCAGCGGTGTCAAAACCTTTTTTCTCTCCCATACCGCTTAATTAGACTTTTCCTTTATGAGCATGGGCGCCCGCAGGTAGGGGCAAGGTGGGACAAAAATAGACAAAAAATGTATTAAAGTAAAGAGAAAATAAAGAGAAAGTAACTAAGCTGATGTCCTGTCCGTTCGTTCGCCATACAAATACGCGACAGTAAATTAAAACTATATTAAAACATTACTAAAAAAAATTTGCCCCCCCCCCCCTGGAAAGTTAATCTTTTTTACGGGCGCCCATGTTTATGAGTAACCCCCTTCCCCCACTCATCCCTAAAAGAGTATTAAAACTGATTACCTAAATAATCAAATAATATAGAAAAAGCTAATGACTTTTAATAGGCTTTTCTTTTTTCCCTTTTAATAGTCATTTCAGTTTTTGTTGTTGTTGGTTTTTTTTACAGACAACATCGCTAAAATAAATCACAATAAAAAAAACATGAAACAATGAAGAACTACCAACATCGGAATTTCATACAATTATTAAATTTAATCCACAAAAAAAAAAAAGTCTGTGTCTAAAATGTAATGATTAATATATCGCTAAATTTTGAAATTTTGAAATTTTGCGTCTCGTAAATGAATGGTTGTACAAAAAAAAAAAAAAAAAAAAAAAAACACACTAAATCTAATTTTTTAATTTTTTTTAAAACCGTTTTCCGCCTTTATCAATATCATTATTATGTACGCCAAAACGGGCCGCCGCATACCCCCAGCGGTAAGCGTAGCCTGCTATAGGTTGGGAACCGCTGCTCATCATGCATTATTACAAAATAAAATTTATTTAAAATGTCTACAACTTTTTCCCTAACAAGAAATAAGCCCAAACAGTTTTACAAGCCAATTCCTATATTTTTTTCCCCACACACGCTGTGTTAATACATATCCGTACGTATCTGGAAATTGATCGAAAAATCGACGGAAATTTGATCGAACGGAAATTTGGTCGAATCTGTTTTTCAGTTCACACGTTAACATGTTGCGTCAAATTTATGTATGAACCACAATATTTTGTTTTACTTTATAATATAGTGCGTTCAAAAAGAAATTTCACGAACATTTTAACGTGTGAAATGGAAAAAAAGATTCGACCCAATTTCCGTTCGATTAATTTTCCGTCGGCCAAATTTGTTTCGAGCAAATTTCCGGTAACCATATCCGAAACCAATTGTTCGAGGACATTTATTTTAAAACTTGAGCAGTTTAAGCATTCTGATTACTGCTACCACTGAACCCTTAAACCTAATGAAAAATGATTGCGCTGCCAAAGTAGATTTCAAAAATATTTTTAGGCATATTCATATTTTAAATACAAGTATTCCACCAAACTCATATAAATTAAATATTATAAAGCGAGACCAGAGCCGTCGCGTGTCTTTTGGGGGCTCTCTTCCACTTTTCGGTTTTGTCCTCCCCCCCCCCCGCACTGGTGTGGTAAAGGTGGGGGTGGTCCGCCCCGGGCGGCACTTTTTCGTACGCATTGAGGGGCGGGATTTTCGGTCAACTGCAGAGGGCGTTTTTTTGCGTGGGTAGGGGGGGGGCGGAATAACTATTTGCTTGCCCAGGTGGCCCTAACTCTATAGCTTCGTGTCCGGCCCCAGGTGAACTGCACGATTTTTGGGCCCTTAATACATCCGAGGCCTCCTGCAGTCGCAGGGGTTGCAGGGCCCACTCGACTGCTCTGAGCGAGACTAGGCTGGATGCCGAATTTCCGATCTCTGGGATTAGAAGAGACTAGAGAATTTGGGGCTAAGAAATTTCTAGCGTTTAAAAAAAAAACGCCGCACATATCAAGTGAAATAAAATAATAGATTTGCAATATTAGTAATCGCTGACGTCAGATGACTAAGTGGTGGCGGCTATATTAATACTAATTTCGTCACACATTTACCGGTGATTTTTATATAAAGTGATTTCAGAGGAGACCCCCCTCCCCCAAGCCCCCAGTAAAAAAAAGTAGGATACCGTTTTGAATTCTCAGTTCAAACTCTGTGTGTGTAAGTGTAAGGAGTGAGGGACAGGGGAATTAACACAACTTGAGGGCAATGGAAATCCCACTCTCCCCCAAATTATTTACATGGCAGTGGCTTTTTAAGGGGGGGGGCGGAGTGGGTGGGGCACCCCGGGCGGAAGTTTTGTCCTTACATGGAGGGGCCAATCCCCGATCTTCTTTCGTGGAAAAAAAAAAGGGGGGGGGGTTGCTGAAATTTCTCGTCCCGCTCCGGTCGGCACTAACCCTAGCTACACGCCTCTGATTCCAATGGTGAATTGCTAGAAAACGCACCTGTTGCAGGTTCCCGGACAATACATCTTTAAAAATGTTTCTTCATTATATCATTATAACCGTAGCCCATATGCCAGGTCTTGGTTGCAGCAACGTAGTCTATCTATCAGAATCAATGTACCAAAATGTAATACATAAAATTTCTCGTTCATTCATTGTAATAGGTCATTATTTCCAGTGTGTCTTCGTTTTATTTGGACAGAATGTGGCGTCTCGGTGACCAGCATGATCGTCGGCGGGATGCCGGCTCAGCGAGGGCGTTGGCCGTGGGTGGTGTCACTGCAACTGTCCTGGGCGCGCAGGCACGTGTGTGGCGCCACACTGATTCACCCACAGTGGGTGGTGACAGCGGCACATTGTGTCGCCGGGTAAGTACAATTTTTAATGTTTCTGGTGTGGTAGCTGATTGCTTGGCCAGTGTGGAGTTTGGGTGCGGTGATCTGGGCGATCAAATAACATTTTATGCACCTCAAGATTATAAGGCTTCCTGTAGGAGTACGCCTACAACATGGTATGTTTTAAAGTATAATTATATGATGACATTTTGTCACTTGGGGCCCGTCCATTAAGTACTCCAGGCTATCATATGGACAATTTTACACCCACACCCAAAAGTACGACGCACTTTCCAACTAAATTATTTTAAAATAATTAAATGCTAATAAAAATTCAATCTAAAACACTCTTCACAATAAACAATTAAGTTTATAAAAGGGGGATCTTCTGTAAGAGTACATTCGTCACAACAGAACGTATAACATCACTGTCAGAATACATCCATCACAACGGAAAGTATAACAACAGGAAGTTTAACATCAGTCAATTTCAGGTTTTATGTCTATGATAAAAATATTGAACATGTGTGACGTCATGCAATATAATTTGTCCGCCCCCCCCCCATACCCCAAACAGTCACACTTACTTAGACCCCAGCTACCCATTCAGGGGTTTGACGTACTATATGGCGACCTCTTGTCATGATTTAAGCCAGTCTATGGCAATTTTAAAATATTAACTTCCTTGCTATATAACCTTCCTCCCCCCCTCCCCCCCTACCCATCCCCCATTTCCACAAACGCTCAGACATTTAAAATGTCCATTTTAACATTTAAAAATGTATCTCATACAGTTTAAAGTGTTTCTATAATGTGTTTAGATGATTCCGATTTTAAGTGAACTCTAAGCTAAATAAAGCTTTGATGCTCCTTAAATTAAAAAAAAAAAATAATAACATAATTATTTCGCACATTATGATAAATTTAGAAACATCTGGGCAGCAGAAGTGTAGCTTTAAAGTGAAAACAATTTGGAAATACAAATTTACTAAATCATCTAGTGCAGTGGTTCTCAACCTTCCTACTTCCGCGACCCTTTAACACAGTTCCTCATGTTGTGGCGACCCCTAACCACACAATTGTTTTCGTTGCTGCTTTCATAACTGTCGAGTATATGTGTTTTCCGATGGTCTTAGGTTGCCCCTCTGAAAGGGTCGTTCCACCCCCAAAGGGGTCGCGACCCACAGGTTGAGAACCGCTGATCCAGTGGTTTCTATCTCTATTTTTTTAATCCGTACCATGAAAATCCACAGGCCAGATTTCAACAGTGCTGACGAATGGAGGGCAGTTTTTTGGCAGCACGGATCAGCACAGAAGATTGACTACATCATCAAGGTAAAACTGGATTTGGTAAACATTCGTTAGCAGCACTTTCTTGGGAAAATAATACTTTTCACCTAGACCTTTTTGTCGGTTTTATTTCACTGTAATATTCTGCTGATGGCCACAGGCTGAAACCGTTAACATTTATCTGCAGCATCCAGATTTTGTCAACGGAGACAACTACCCCAACGACATTGCCTTGCTGCGCTTGTCGAAAGCTGCCGACGTGTCTGGGTTCGATGTCCGGCACGCATGTTTACCAGAGAGAGAGAGGCACCAGCGAGAATGGGAGGAATGCTGGATCATGGGATGGGGAGAAGCTAAGGGTATGTCTAACGCCATAAATACATCCATAAAATATAGTTCAGCGGAGTGCAGTGTAGTCTTCCGATAATTTTATTTCTAAGGAAAAATTTAACACTACCTGTGTGTGGTTCAATGGCTTATAGCTAGAGCTAGTCGTGTCCAGAGAGGCCAACATTTTTGACGCATCCCCCACCCCCCACCCCCTTTTTTTTTACGCGAAAAAAAAATTTGCAGTTGGCCGAAAATGCCGCCTTTTAATATAAAGAAAAAAAAAAGGTTTATGAACAAAACTTATAAATGAGGGGGAAAAAAAAAATTTGCAGTTGGCCGAAAATGCCGCCTTTTAATATAAAGAAAAAAAAAAGGTTTATGAACAAAACTTATAAATGAGGGGGAGACTGCGATAAGATTGAGCGATAAGATGGTGGGGGGGGGGCGCTCCCTTATCCTATCTCAGTGGCGTAGCTAAGGGAGGAAAGAGGGTGTGGATGTTCCCGTGGGCTATATACTAGTGAGGGCGGAAATCAGAATACTCAACAACAAAAAAACAAAAACAAAAAACAAAAAAACAAAACAACAACAACATATAAAGATATATGAAGTGGAGCTCAAATGCTGCACCCAAACATGTGGCCAACAGAGCAGATCCGCCCCTTTTCCTAAACCAGTGGGTTGATGAATGACACTTGGTAGTATTTAGGCAATTTAGGCTTACGGCACGAGCAAAGCGACTCATGAAGTAGTCCTTGTGACTGAGGGATCTAACCGACAGAAAGTTTGACCGTGACTATTACTTAGACAACAGATCTATTAATAGAAAACGGACAGTTGAACTAATACTGCCCGCTTCGCACCTGGTCCAATCCTATGCAAGAATGACCCAAGTGGGTGATTAGCCAATACGCCTGAAAAGCTGCAGGCTTAAGACCAACGGACGTGTCGGTCGAGAAAGCCGTGGTGGTGTAGAACATGCCGGTCTTAGCTCTGTGTGGTTTGAGTTGGGGGGGGGGGTGTTTATTTAAACTCGTAAGTTTGCATGTATCAGTAGCTGGGAGCCATGTTGGCCCGTGGTAGGGCAAGCAGCACATTTACATATCATATCACGCATAAAATAGATTCTGAGAAAGTATCAACAGAGGTCGCTGCTTCCTGTGGTTTTCTTACACCGGTGATCTCTTATATTCTGTGGTAAAGTCACGGGATTAGTATACGTATTTAGGGTATTGAAATTCAATACTAATTTTGTTTATCACAATTTGAATCATAACGATAAAAGCTATGGTGAGTCTTTGGTGACAGAGACTTAAATTTGGAGCCTTTTCGGGGGGGAAAAAATGGGCAGATAGGCCTGAATCGTTGCGGAATGAAACTTTGTGTTTTCTTGCGTGTCCCCCCCCCCCCAATTTGAAAATAGTGTTGTTTCCACGTTTTACAACACCTGTTGAAGGACATAAACCTAAATTCTTGCTATGCCCTCACCGCCTATTGTGTCGCTCTTTTATATACCTTTTCATTTTGTTAAGTGGAATTGGAGACGTCGTATTTTATTAACGAGCATTTAAAAAATCAATAGGGATACAATGGGTATTTTGAAATATCAAATGTCTGACGCTTATATAAATTCATGTTAGTCATAGCTGAACATCTCTTTATATCCTTGACTAGATCACATGGAAACTGAACTCATGGAGCTGGAGGTCAACATAAGGAAGAACTCGGAATGCTCGGCTCGCTGGGGCTGGAAGAGGATCCTCAACTCTCACGTCTGCGTTGGCAATGGTGACAGGGGAGCTTGTAATGTAAGTAGGCGTAGGGCTGTCTGTTTGGTTATTTTAATAGTTATAGGAGGGGCGTAAATAAAATATAGGCCTATGGCACCAATGGCAGAAAATTCGATTAACTTTCATCACCATAAGAAAACTCATCATCGCAACTCCATTTCAATGTGATATCCAACTCAAATCCTCCCTACCCTCCCCCCCACCTTTTCCAATCTCAAAATGATGTTTAACTATAGCATATGCAAGAACTTATTTAAAACAAGTTCTTTTTGAATAACAAAACACATGATTTTAAAACAAAAATACGCTTTCTTAATTTAAAAACAAAAAAAAAAAATCACAAGGAACAATAACATGATTGTAAACGTGGTCACTTTCAACTTTAATATAGATCCATTTTTTTTCTCACAGGGTGACTCAGGGGGACCGCTCGTGTGTCGCAGAAATGGCTACCACTACCTGGCAGGTGTCACATCGTGGGGGGTGAGTGGATGCCAGACGACAGGGTATCCCAGTGTCTTTACGAGAGTGGCCTACTACACGGACTGGATACACGACATGCTGCAGACTCACACCAAAGAGAGATAATTGACGCCACATTCAAGTCAACAACCAACCTTTCGATGTAATGTGTTGCACGTGTTGCAGCACAGGGATGAAACTTCACGCAGCGTCTTGGCGTATCTCTCGTCAGCTACGTACATCAGAAACAAAACTCCGAACTCCAGCACAATCAACTGCCATCAGTACTTTCACATTTACCTACTGCAGCTGTTGTAGGGGTGGTCTTATCATACACTGTCCCATATTGATGTGGCAAGAATCCTTTTACATAACATTAGTCAAAGGCTATTTGTGCGAATCTGGAAGTGTGTGATTGATAATAGACTATCCACAGCCAGTGGTGCACAGATCTAGAAGCCTCATTTTAAGGAATAAGAAAGGAAAATCTAGTGGTATAAATAACTACAACCTTCAACTATTTTGGGATTCGAATTTCAAGTGAAATTAATTTTCCTTTTTTTTTTTTTTTTTTTTTTATTTATTATTTTTTTATTTTTTTTTTTTTTTTTTTTTTTTTTTTAAATAATGACTTTTTGACTTATTTTTAAGCCTCTTACTTTGATTAAATTTGACTAAAAAATGTTTAAAATACAGCAAAAGAGAATAAATCTTTACTTGACATAATTCCATTACTATATTTAACTTTTTTATTTAAAAAGGAGAAAATTTAAAACTCATTAAAAAAAGCATTTTTCAAACTACCAGGTTATGAAAGTGTAATATATTATGCTATCTCAGATTCCCATGACCAAGCATGTATGGGTAACTATTGGGTATAGTTCAGTGAAGGTATTCCAGACCTGTTTACCCTCAAACTCTTAAAATCGTACAATATCATCACATACTCGTTGAATACATTATATTTATAGAGAAAAAAAAACGTGCAGTATATATAATTTATACAACTCAAAATCGTACATTGTACGCCAAAATCTTAAGAGTAAACAGGTCTGGTATTCCACCTGTTATTCCCTTGTTCATTATTTGCATTCATTGAATATTTCATTTCATGAGGCAGTGGGAGAAATGTGTTTAAACACTGTGCACTTGCTACCACTCCCTGGACAAACATAATATCATTATAAATATCATTGTTGAACCCCAAGCCCGCATTAATCAAGATGATGTCTAGCCTGTGTGTCTTTGTTTTATTATGGTCACATTTAAATTAAACAATTTTAAGGTGGGCGAAACGCTAATAAGTTTTACCAACATTTGATACAAATTTTTATTTGAAAATTAATGTAGGGTTTATTAATTGTTAAGGCCTCAAATCCAATGAAGCCAACAAACAAAATTAACACTGACAACCATTTTATTTCCAATGAGAGAAAAAAGGAAGTTTCAAAATTCTCCCTTCACCATTTTGCTATTTATAGCTTTCCTGAGACACTGCCCCCAAACTCAATGATCCCATAGAGTTACCCCGCTTTGTTAGTGCCCTACATGTGCTTATTATTTATTATTACTGTATGGATTATATTATATATCTTTATAAAAAGTGTAAATTTCAGAATGAATATTTGTTTTATACATTTAGAAAATCCTAATTATAAAAGTATCAACATTGGGATAAATAAGCCATAGATAAAAGCTTCAAAAACCATTACAGACAACTATGTTCACAACACAAAACTTTGCTGTGAACTCCATTTGTAAATATTTCTTTAAGAATCAGACAAATTTCTTACAAACTTCATAAATGTAATTGCCCCATTGTATACAGATAATTATTCAACATTTTTTGCCTACATAGGTGTAAATACTAGTATTTTGATGCATATCCTGAAATTTTTACGAAATAAATTTGTTAGACTGAAATTAGTTCGGATGGAAGTTTTTTTTATTTATTTATTTGTTAAAATGTTTTTAGTGAAATTGTAAACGTTTTAATAAATTTTATTTTTGTATTTTTTCCCCATTATTTCATTTTAAACAAACTTCCTCTCAAACATATTTTCATAGAGCAATTTTCCTTCAAACAAATTTCTTTTTTACAAATGTCTGGTAACCCTTTTAATGCAGAGCATGTGTGTGTGTCAGTATTTGTTTAACAATTCTAATATCAGCTGAAGCCAGGTTCAAGCTGTGGAGTTTGCCAAATCATGTTCCAATTTTTTAAAAATAAATAATGACTGCACATGGCAAATACACTGAGCTGTTTGGTCAAATGAAACACAATGTGATAAAATCTTCAGCCCAGAATCATACGATAATCAGAATAATGCCGTATGTAGAACGTTGATTGGTTTTGCACTGATGTTTTTTGTTCAACTCATTACTAATCTACTGTTTGCTTTGTAAAACAACTTTTCATAATCATTTATAATCCTTCTTTTCTATGTTAATAATTCAATAAACTTGTATACTTAAATGAGATAAATTCATTTATTTACTGTTTATAAAAAAATCAACATGATTAAAGGAAAATATTTGCTTTCAGAAACTTCTGAGGTGCAAAGATAGAAACACATTCGATTTAAACATAAATCATAAGAACGAACAAATTTAAGACAAAGCAAAATTTTAAACCGCATCAGCTTTTCTATCACTTAGCTGCAAGCAATGCAAAGTTGCGTGGTGAAATCTTTGAATCGAATATTGGTACCAGAACGCTGTTTACTCCTGAAATGGAATGTCACACAGTTTATTTAAATCCATTACTATTAACTTCAACTAGATTTACTGCAGTCATATACTCAACACAAAACAATGCAAAATAATTTTTTTTTAAATTATAAGAATGATGGTTTACAGTAACTATATTGATTTAACAATTTTTTTGCTTTTTTTCAAAGCTAAAATTTCTATAAAAATTAGTTTGTTTTTTACACATAATTTTTCATAATTGTAGATTACAAAATAATGTGTGAACTATAGATTAAAAAATTAGATTTGAACTACAGATTACAAAATTAGGTGTGAACTGTAGATTACAAAATCGGATGTGAACTAAAAATTCAATGGGCTACTTATTTTCTGTCATACCTTTTTCTTGCAAAAATAAAGCCCTGTCCAACAGTATGAAGGACTCAACAACAGGAGCCAGGCTCAGGCGTAATGTGTAGTATGCTACAACTCTTTTCCAGTTCTGACACAGCAGCTCACAATCCCCCATCAGTTCTTTGGACACAGTCTCACTGATGAGACCAACTTTCTTCAAGTTTTCCAATGCATAACTATAAAATATAAATGATAAAATCCTTTCCAATCAAACCAAAACAACTTTTCACAACTCTGAAGGATACTTAAAAATTAAATAAATCATAAGAACAGTTTGATTAATAAGAGTAGTCAACTCCTGTCTTAGTCTTTGGACTTTCGTCTAAGAAAAAATATCTGAGTAGCTTGTAGTGGAATAATCAATCCTATATCTGTATGATTCATGAAACTATAGGTCTGAAATATTAGTTTGTCATGGGACCCCTCAGTTGTTGTAGACCCTAATTCATAATCAAACTCGTTTGTGAAGCCCACAGGAAAGACCAAAATAACATATAAAAAGAAATACTTGTCCAAGTAAACTGTGTAGTTTCTTCTTTGGGCAAACAATTATTTTTCTCCTTTGCTTGTCCCCAATGTGCATGAAATTTGATTTGCATGATTTGTTTGTCTTTTAATTAATGTCTCACAAAGAATTTGAACTGAACTATATTGTAAAACTCTTAAAATTTAGTTTAAGAAATGTCTTGATTATAAATTGGTTATTAACAAATATAATAACAACATCATCAGTATAATCATACAGGTATTATAACAAAATACAGCAGTGGGATATACTTAGAATTCAAATCAATTTCACATTTATTTCCATTAGATTAGTAAGCCCCTATATCATGATTATTAATGAACTATTGCCCTCACTCAGTAAATGTTCCGCGTGAGCCCCTCTTGCTCACCAGTCTAACATCTCCACTTTTGAACTCAGGATTGATTGCCTTCAGCAAGTACTGAAGTGCAGCACGGTAGGAGTGTATCTTCAGATGAAGGGAATTGGCTGAAGGAGATTGAACAGATTAAATTCAAAATACCCAAAGCTGAAAAACTAACAATGAAAGTGACATTTGTATAAAAATAGAACTTTTAAGAACTTGTTTCATAATTAATGGAAGCTTTGTAAATCCTAAACATTAAAAGAAATGTAACAAACCTTTTAACCTTAATATCAAAAAAGAATACAGAATGTAAGAGGAGCTATTACATTAATTAAAAGTATTTTGGAACTCTAGGCTAGGCAAATAAGGAAAGTAACAAAAATTAGAATTTTTAAGTCTGTCCTTCAATATGGCTCAGAAAGCTGGAGATCAGTTAAGTAAATTGGAAAAGATTGAAAACCTGTGTGAATAGCCCCCCCTAGTAAAAATCCTCAAATTCAAGTGGTTCCACAAAATCCCAAACACAACAGTGAGGGAAATGACAGCCCTAATCCCAGAGGAGTAAAAAAATCTAGACAAGAAGGTGGAGATGAATAGGTCATACCATAAGAAAACCCATGCCAAATATAGCAAGTAAACCCGATGGCATGGAGCCCTCAAGGATCAAGCGGACAAGGAAGAACCCAAAAAACCTCGAGAAGAGATGTCAACAATGATGTAACAAAGACTGGAAAGAGTTGGAGAGGATAGCTAGAGACCAGAATTTATGTAAAGAAATTATTAATGTTTATGCTCACTTGGGAGTTGAAAAGGCAAAGAGGGAAGAGAAGAGGACATCCTAAATTTTTACAGAAATGTAAAAAACCTTTTAATCTTGGATAGTAAGCATCAGCAAAATGACAGGCCAATTCTCGGGACACATATGTCAAATGGTGATGGGGAATATCTCTCACAAATTTACTCATGGGAAAGTTGTTCAGCTGTGTAGAGCTGCAACATCATTAAAATTGTACAAGTTAATTTTCAGGTAACAGTCACTAAAAATAAATTTAAAATAAAAAAATGAGTGAAACCAAAATCTTAAATGTAGATGTTTGGATACAACCTTTCCACACAGTGCTCAAATTATTAATCAAAACAAAATCAGTTCTGAAATGCTTTTATGAACATTTCACTCACCACTTGGTTTGATGAATAGATTTAAGTGAGTAACTTCTTTGCACATACTTTTATATTTATATGACTTAAATTTTGCACTGAATTGACTCTTTATGTCCCCGCTTAAAACTTTCAATTGCAAAGGGTTTTGAAAATATGTTAATATTGTCATTCATTTGTTCTTCCACAAAAATGTTCTCAACAATCAACATTTTTAAACAATATTATTAAATATACATCAATCTAGCAAGGCCAAGGCAGTGAATATTTTTTGTATTTGTCTGTATTATTTTTTTCCCCAGACTGATTAAAATAATGCAAAAACACATGTCTGTATCTGTATTACCCAGTTGTAGATGATGAGATCTTCATGTAGCAACAAGCTACTGAAGCTAAACCCATTGCAGCAGGGCAATCTACAAAGACTCTTAGAAGTGTTGGGGTCAGGTCTCCACAGGCATGCAGTCCGGCAAGGACAAATTTACAGTTATCTGGAGATAAAGTATTTATATATTTATATATATATAAGATAATTAAATTTAAAATTAAATTCTTGGGAAAATACACTTAAAATTAAGGTCATATCTAAGTTGGTAGGGCAGAATTTAATAATTTAAATACTGGAAGTAATTCAGAGGAATAAGATCAAGAGGTCTTAATTATGAATTAACAGACAAAGCTAACACCTATCTGTATTAAGCTGTGATCCCCAAATAAGTCCAGGGGGCATTAATATGGCCCTCGTCTAAAGTTATTGATCATGATACAATCTTTCAATACATATTTTTTCATGCATATTTCATACTTGTTAGCTCAATTTTAGACATAACATAGTAGGTAGTGAAGATATTTTCAAAGGTAAATGTTGCCCTATTTCCATTAGACTTTCGGCTCTCAATCTGGATTGAGCTTTAAACATTTTTATAATAGAGAAAAAATAAATAATAATTTCTAAATTTTAAATTTAAAGTATTCAGACATAGTCTACCAGGCTATGGTGAATGGTGATAGAAGAAACTTTATCTTGTCAGAGGCTCAACAAATCTTGTATATTTCACATACAAAGGATCTTACCTTCCCCACCTCTTGTATCCCCACCTCTTGTTTCCCCGCCTCTTGCTCGAACTATGTCCAGGAACTGGGAAGGAGCAATATCTGGTTGAACTTTACATTTAACATGATGTGGCAGGGACGTCTGCTCTAGATTATCTTCATGGGTTTTATGAAAGCAACATTGGTAATCAGTAACCTCACATATCTCAGACACAGGAGCAGGGACGTTTTTCTCATCTTGTTTTTTGATGTTTGCTAATTTGTCTTCCATAGACCCAATTACAGAGGAATGGCTTGCGTGTTCACAACATAACTTCTGCAGTGTGTCAAGTTCACTGACATGGGATTTATGATGATTTCTTGATATAGTTTGGTATGGATTTAAATTTGTAAATGATTCAACTATATTTTGGCAAAGAAATTCACTTGATAACAAAGGATCTGACTTTTTCTGGAGGAAAAATACATATATTTATTAAAAACAAATATAAAAAAAACTTGTTTGGTTCATATCTCAAAATCCTTTTAAACTATTTTTCATGTACACGGTACCTCAATGTTCTATAAGTAAAATTATTATGTCAGTAAATGTTTAGTATAAATAAGCATTCTTATATTAAAAATAATTTTGTTATGACTTCGCAAAATTAAAAAAATTAATTTATACAGTATTTAACTTTTAAAATCTCTTTGAAAGAGTTCTCATGGGGAAAAAAATCAATTTCCAAAAAGTTTACAAAACTGTTGATGATTAGTTTGTTGCTATTTCTATAAGTTTCAACTATGATTAGTATTTCTATAAAAATGATGACCACTGATTTCTTTATGATAAATTAAAGGCATTACCACTAAAATTTATTTTTAAAAAATAGGAGTAAGGATTTTCATTTGTGTCAGGGAAAAAAAAATTTAAAACCCCCCCCCCCCCCCCCAAGTTAAGGAAGCCCACGCATGAACGGAAAGAATTAGAAAGAACTGATTTTGATATATTATTCAAAAGAAGGAAAAAAAGAAAAATTACCCTGATGGAAACTTTATAAATATCTTTGTGCAATTCTCTGAAATAAATGTATAAATGGATTAAACATAATTAGAGTATCTTTTGAAATTATAAACTAATATTAAAATCAATCGTTTCACACATTATATATTTTCTTTTTGTTTGATAAGTTTAAATGAGTGAAAAAAGGATTGTGGTAATAATTTTAAAATTGAATTTAACTAGATTTTTGCACCTGTCATAAGCTTCAGCTTTAGATGCATGTCCATCAGCTGCTTCTACTGTAGTTACTTGTAAACCATGTTGAAAAGTCAGCAATCGTGATAAGTGTCCTAGACCGGCACCAACATCTACAACATGTTTACACTCACAGGTGCGGCTTAGCAAGTTAATTGCCTGCAAATGTGTGTTGAGTTACAAAACAGCAACACTGGTTACTTTGATAAAGATTTTTCAAAAATCCAACTAGATTTTAAAATATGAAATGAGCTACTTTCATTCTAAAGATAAGAGGGAGCTTGACATTCATTTAATTAAAAGATTAATGATTGGACTAAACAGTCTGTAAAATAGTTTTGCTGAAGATAGTAATCCAACAATCCTTTTCCTTGCAAATATTTACTCACCAAAAAAAAATAAATTTTAAATACATAAAGTGTATAATCTCTGGGATATGTGAATATATGTAAACTTCTCAATTGATTTAAATATGAATAAATTGGAAATAATGTTATAATGTTTTGAAACCCTATGACCATCTTGTGTGGTAACGGTATAATGAATTTTGCAAGGGATTATATTTGTAAAAATCTGTCATATATTAAAAGAATTCCTTTTACTAATAGAAACAAAACAATGTGAATCTCACTTGCCCAAGTTGGTTGATTTCATGCTGCTTCTTAGGTTTAACATGTTTACGAAATATATGTTTCATGTCCATGCACTGCCCATTTTTGTAGTTGGGGGATTGAATGGATTCATTTTCAAGCAATGGTGATGTAGAATTAGTGGACTGGAACCCCTCTTCATGCTTTCCAGCATTGATTGGACTCTCTTCTGAAATGTGTGGTGTCTCAAGTAGTGCAGATGAAATATTACGCTGTGTTTCAGGCGAATCTATCTTGACTCCCTCCCTTCTCAGCACTAAGGATTGTATGCAAATGTGTAAAGATAACAATGACAGGGGGGCAACTGAAAAACTTGTTTGTGCATCTTTCATAACCAACATCCAAGTAAGCTCCGGTGGGTCAACTTTATCAAAATATTCTTGTAATGACTTGGGGAGCTGGTCCCAGTGATTCTTAGTATAAAAGTCCTGTAAAATTATAGCATAAGTATGAAAAAAAAAAACAACACAGAAGACCACAGTTACTGCAGTTTAAAAGAATGTAAATAGTTTGTCTCCTTGTAAACAAAAGATAAAACAAAAAATGAAACAAAGGAGATTTGTCTATGGCAATCAGGGCGGTGCAAACTGAGGGGCTATGGGGTTTGAGGGAAGTGCAAACTGAGGGGCTATGGGGGCTCAGGCATCCAATGTCAAAATCAGTGAGAAATAAGTGTTATCAAATTAGACTTTAAAAAGGATTAATTTTTAAAGAATGTAATTGTCCTTTAAAAACTTACTAAAGCAAATAAAAGAATTCTTCTCTATCCAGTGGTGTAGTCATCATTGAATTTATCTGCAGTTCAGTGACACTATCTTGGATTTGTAAGTTAATTGCATCAGGGCCTTGCAGAAAAATTTTAGGCCCTTCAATAATCCAAATTTTGGGCCCCTCAAAATTTCAAATTTAGGGCCCCTCACAAATTTCAAAATATCTGTATCAAACTATTTGTGAATTTGAGACAAATGAACATTAAAACAATAAAAAGGCACACATTTGGCACTTATTTTTCACAAATTCATAAATGATATTTCAACAAATTTAGTTCCCGTGCCAAAAGAGAATCAAATCAATAAGGCCAGATCACTGGTTTCCTCTTGAAACATAGTTGACCTCATACAATTTTTTTATATTAGAGCTTATAAAATGATCGATCTGCTGTGGCAACAGTTACAGGAAATATGCAATGCAATGATTACATTTCCGAAAATTCACAAAGCTTAAATTCTGAACTTTTTTTCAGCTAATTCATTGCAGAAAGATGATTGGCTCCAAAGCAGGCAGGATGGATTTGTTTCAAATGCAAGATTTCTTTCACCACATTAGTTTCAGAAATAGAAGAATATTTCCTGGAAAAGAAAGAAATTTAAGCTTCAGATATGATGGATTAATTCCACAAGAAGCTGAACATAGCTGCAATCTCTTTAACGTTAACTGCTGTGAAGTGAGCTGTGAGTCTAGCTATAATAGAATCAATAATTGGGTGAAAAAAAAAGTTTCTTCTGAGATTGACTTCTTCATCAGGTTCAGAGAACCTACTGGAATCACATATTTCCTTCACTTATTAGGAATATTGTTGGATGAATCAACTGAAAATTTGGCCTCATCCAGAAATTTTGGACACTCATCATGAACAGATTTTAGTTCATATAACAATGAATTCATATTTGTCAACTCAGTGTCATTAGTACCTTTCCAGGCTTGAAGAATCCTGTTGCAGTGCTCAATCACTTTTAGTACTTTCATCCCAACCTTTGCCATGATGATACATATGAAGGATGTAATATATTTAATTGCACCCTTTACACCTGTACATGTCTTTGGGCTGTGATTCAGATGAAAAACTTCCCTCAGACTGACTCAGAGCTTTGATTATTCCAGCCAGGTTATTGAAGAAAAAGGTCAAACACTATCAAGTCTTTCAGTCCAGCGAGTATTTTCTTACTTAGTATATCTCAGCACATATAGTGTACACAGTTTAAACAACTCCAAAACATGTCTTATCATATGTACAGCTTTAAGCTGCATTCAATTCAGATAATTTCAATGAGTGACATCCATATGGTGAGAGACATACAGCGGCTTTTGCTTCAGCAGAATTGCTTGAACTCTTTTATACCATCCAGACATGTTTCCACCATTGTCATATCCCTGACTTCAGCAGTCCCCAAATGGAATTTTCAACACTTAAAGAATATCAAGGACCAATGTTGACACATCACATACTGCTTTTGTTGAACAATCAGCGAATGTCAAAAATCTCTCCTCTATGGAAAACTCTCCAGTTTAAGTTGCAAAAAACATTTATTGTATGACAAATGTCATTTGTTCCGTATGGCTCATATCAACCATGAATGAGAAATATTTAGCTGATTCACGCTCACCCAGAATTTTCTTACAAAATTGAAGAAAAAAAGAACTGATACACACAGTTGCATATCAATGGACAAGAAGAAAAAAATTCAGCCCTTAAGGGCCCCCATGCAAGCAGAGCCCCATGTGATCTATTCAGTTGCCTTGGCCTCTGCAAGGCCCTGAATTGCATTGCATTGCATTGCTAGTTTTAGGAATACAATAATAACAATTAGAAATGAAAAGTTTCAAACTCTTTTCATATATGATGTATGTCGATCTACATTTGTTCATTTGACATGAATATGAATAAAACTTAATAAAACAGTAGTGTGGTAAGTGGAATACCTTTTCCCACATAAATACTAAAATAATGAGTTATTATTGAGTAAGTTCAAGTCTTTGGACTTTGGATATTTCTGCATGGAAGACTTATTTACATTTTTATTTAAATTTAAGTGAAAAAAATGTCATGCATAAACTATGCTAATCAATGTCAAGCATAAATTATGCAAATCAATGTCATGCATAAATTATGCAAATCAATGTCAATCATAAATTATGCAAATCAATGTCATGCATAAATTATGCAAATCAGGTTTAAGGGTATATCATCATTTGCATAAATTTTGAGATTTCAGTTTGATTCAATTCCCTACACTAACAAGAATATATATTAATAATATAAAATATAGTTATATATTTGTAAAATACCGGTAATTAGATTATTTTTTTAAAGAATTATTGGCAAGTCATTACCGATACATATGAATCAATGACCCAGCGATATTCATGTAGAACGATTGATAGTTTATTTACTCGATCTCGAATAAGCTCTGCCGTATTTGTATTAGATATAACGAATGTAGCCATTTTTCAAATATTTAAAATTTATCTACTACAGATTTCAGTTTATTTGACTTTAAATGGTGTCACTGAATACCGAGACAACAGAGATTTACCGAGATAAGATCATTAAAATTTTAAATAATTGGGCATTAAAACTTGTTTTTACGAATTTTAAGTCTTAAATTAACTTTAATTAAGCTGTAAGAAGTAACTTTACTCATTTTTAAGTAGATTTAGATGTCGTGTGGTAGAGAAGAGACTATTATTTTACTAATAAAACAATGTTAAAGATACTTTTGAAAAAATGTGAACCATTAAAATTAATGCCATATTGGCATTATTCATTATAGCACACACACACACACACACACACACACACGCATGTACACACATCTGAATATTTATTACTATTATTTTTGTTTTTCGTCCTTCGCATGCGAAGATGACCAAGGCAATATTTGACTTGAGTTACAGCCTTGAGTTGAGCTGTATAGTATTTGGTTAAAGTAAATGAGAGTTGCTCAATTCGTAAGCCTCACTTTCTGGCACTTGCCTATTTATTAAATATATGCATATTTTTTATTGATGAGTACGATTTTATATTAAAAAAACAAATAATAAATGTATGCCTACATGATAAGGTAAGTCCTAAATTTACAATAGCTTATACAGTCGTCATACATAAATGACGTCATGCATTTTGGGGTATTGTGGGGGATGGGGTCATGAAGTTGTGATAAGCGTCTAATTTTTGTGACAAATGTGAAGATTGATTTAAAGGGGGCAAAAAATAACTGAAATAGCCATCTGTTTTAAGCACAGTTAAGTATTTAAAATAAAATAACCGAGATGATACATTTTAATTTCTATAGGCACATCCTGGAACAAATATCCAAATGTTGACAATACCTTTCTCCTTACTTAATGACCTACATTAGTAACAGCCTCACAGACTTGAAACAGCCCTCGCGTGACTTTTGTAACGCCTCTGCCAATGTTTGGTTATATGTCCTCTATATTTTTAGTTGATAGTCTAATTTTGTTTCCCCATCATCTTTGGGCTCCTTAAATTTCAGAAGCCCCCCTGCAGCCACAGAGGTTGCATTCCCGAAATAAAATAAAAACAACAACAAAAACAAAAAAAAATCAAACACCTGGTGAAATTGGGGGAGGGGGGAGGGAAGCAATTATGGCTCCGTTTTGTATTCCTCAAAAATAGTCATAAACCTTGCTAAAATTCGCATGACTGTCAACACCTCCACTCCACTCCACACACAGACCAGAAAAACACATGGAGCCACTTCTCCATTATCCACTAACTCACGCTTTTGAACACATTGACACGTCAACGCCGCTTTGTATCTATTACTTTTTAAAATTTCAGTCATTTCAATTTCCGTCAATTTACAATCAAATTTAGGTAGACTAAAATTTTGTGGCCTGTAAACAAGTATACAGGGTGTTCACTGGCTGTTGCCCCAGTGTTGTCCCTTTCAAGATTGTAACTAGTTAACGTAATGCAGCGAAAGTTCACACATAGGCACTCTTGAGTTCATGAGAAGGGAAGCCTGAAAAGTTAAAGTGTTTAGATCAGCGTTTCCCAAAATGCCGGGTCGCGACCTGGTACCGGGTCACAATTGCACATTGCCGGACCGCCAAAAGAAGAAACAGAAAAAAAAGTGGACTTTTTTTTTTTTTTTTCGTTTTTGTGCATTCGGCGGGGTTTGTTTTAACATTTCATGTTCAGCCCGTTCATTTTTCATTCTTTTCAATTTTTAGTTTCTAGAAAAAACGATTTTAAAAATTTTAATTTAATTTTACCCAAAATGCCGGGTCGCGACCTGGTACCGGGTCACAATTGCACATTGCCGGACCGCCAAAAGAAGAAACAGAAAAAAAAGTGGACTTTTTTTTTTTTTTTTCGTCTTTGTGCATTCGTCGGGGTTTGTTTTAACATCTCATGCTCAGTCCGTTCATTTTTCATTCATTTCAACTTTTAGTATCGAGAGAAAACGATTTTAAAAATTTTAATTTAATTTTCGACAACTTTTAAACAGGCCATAAAAAGAAAACCAGAGTATAGGTCACAAGCCAAATATACATATGCTACGAAGATAACAGAGTTAAACTTAGACTTGTGGAGATGGCAGATTCTATCAAAGAACCTGCTTTAGGTAATTTAAAAGAGAATATTTTTTTCTGTAATTTGATAGGAATTAAAATATATCTGGCTCTTTAATTCTGTTTTTTAATACGTAAATGGCAGTTTAAATTATACAAAATTATGTTGGGGCACACGAAGGATATATATATATATAATGATAATAACCGGGCCATGGAAAATAACTTATGGGAATCGCTGGTGTAGCTGATAGACCTCGTTAAGTTGGTGTAGAAGATTATAGTATTCTTGAAAATTTCTTGGGAGGGGGGGGGGGCAACAGCTAGTGGAAATACCCTGTATTTAAAACATAATTTATTTATTTATTTATTTAGGCATTTTTATATAGCGCTTATCATAAAGCTTTAAGAGCTTTACAATTATTAAAACATGTAAACTAAGTAAATAAAAATGAGACACTGGGGATGGTAAGGGAAAACGACAGAAAAAAAAAATCTTGAAAATTTCTTGGGAGGGGGGGGGGGCAACAGCTAGTGGAAATACCCTGTATTTAAAACATAATTTATTTATTTATTTATTTAGGCATTTTTATATAGCGCTTATCATAAAGCTCTAAGAGCTTTACAATTATTAAAACATGTAAACTAAGTAAATAAAAATGAGACACTGGGGATGGTAAAGGGAAACGACAGAGATAAAAATAGAGAGAGAAAGAGAAAGGCGGTGAGAGAATGGGGAGAGAAAGAGAGAGAGAGAGAGAGAGAAAGAAAGAAATGGTATAATAGAAAGGAAAGACAATCACAAGGTGTGAGAAACAAACCAAGTTGGAGGGTGCGCGTGTTGACATGCACGCGAGTCTAAACTAGTGCATGACGTCATTACCAAGTGAGGCCAAAAATAATGTTGTAAACAAAACTTCGGGTGGAATGTGCTTGTCGGAGGTTTCAAAGCGGCTCTCCGGTCCTATGGGAGTACTTACTGTGACTGAATGGTCTTGTCTCACCGCGCGGACATTATTGTTGACTTTCATGATTTAAAAAAAAAACAAAGGTTGAAACGCAGCATGCATTAGCCAGTGCATTAACAAAATCTTGTTTCATTTGGGTCTATGTCAAGTGTGTATGTCTGTGCCGTATATAGTACCGGGTACAAAAATGAATTTGGTATAAGATGGCCCCCTTAATATTCAGTGAAGAATACCATCAAATAGGCTCTAATGATAAAAGAAAAAAAAATATTGATATGTCTAGTTTTAATAGATGTTCTGAGAAAAACTTTCATCTATAACCGAGACACATATAAATTTCGCCACTGCACCACAAGCGTATACATATATATTTAATAGGCCTATAATAGGCTTATTGAGGGCGGTATTATCGTTCAACTGCAGTTTTTGTCGTTTTGTTTTGGGTTGGGGGTGGGAACGACGGCAAAAATTTTAGCACCTCCGGGGCGTAACAAATCATAGCCACGCCACTGCGCTGCACACATAATGCATGGTTCGGATATTTTTTGTTGTTGTTGATTCGTTTGATAATCCCATTGCCATTGCCGTCTATTCACCCGGCCTTTATGCCTTCGTAAACGTTAAATCTGTCTTGCACATGCTCATTCCTAAGTCATGGGCTTACAACGGCCATCTATATACCAGGGCTTTTTGTTTGGTGTCAATAAGCCACATTCATATTTTTAGTCATGTCACGTGTGGGATGCATGGGGGTACTTATTCTAGAATGTTTGTTCCAAGGTCAAGGTGAAATGCATAAATGATTGTAGCTCAAGTCCGCTTGGCCTATATAGGGATATTGCATGTGTCACACGTTCTAGATTCCATTTCAAGGTCAGTTTGGTTTCAACGGGACACCGAGTTAACAGTTTAGCCTTGTGCCATGAAAAAGTACTGTCTGTTTACTTTCCTGAAATTATATCATTACATGGCTAACTGATCTACAGATTTATTTCAAGTCATTGTTTCACAGCGGCTTTCATTATTGTGGGTCTTTTCCAGCCCGTGTGCATTTGAAGAAGAAAAACGGTGTGCAGTTTTATTGTTTTATCGACGTGTGTAGTCTCTCTCCTTAAAAAAACTAGGCCAAGTAAGGATGTGTAAATCCTGTGCGGGACAAAGTTCTAGTTTTATATGTTATGAGTCATTGTGTATGTGTTTTTGCAGGTGGAAATCGATGCTAACAACAAAAGCTGTAGGACGGTATTTTCATGAGTTTATGTACTTTGGCACACTGTCTGTCTAACATGCAAAAGTTCTCTATTATATTTGCTAACAAACCATGGAACCTACTATAAACTATAAGTAAATGTTCGCATTAAAAAAAAAATAATAATAATAATTGGAGAATGGTAAAAAAAGAGTAGGGCCTACATGTCTCTTTAATTGAAAATCCTTTTCTCCCCATTCTTTGCATTAGTTGTGTTACAAAATAACGTGACCAGAGGTGTTAACTGTTTACAAACAATAAAAAATATAATAAAAGATGTCAAATCTCTTCGATCGCGTGATGATGTGGGTGGCTGGCATCCTGTACGGCATCTGGGTGTTGGTACAGATAGCAAAAGACGTCTTCGCCGTCGGTTTCCGTGAGGTGTTTCAGAAGAAACCGATCACCAAACCGGCATGTCTCACCGATCCGACTCTGGGAACACACGGATTTCTGTCTTTAGAGGTATTAAGTTTGGCAGGTGTGAAAAGGTGCCTAAGAAACAGAGCTCTTTTGGTTTTTGTTACACAAAACTGTCTTTTTTTTTTTTTTTTTTTGTCCCTTAAAAATATTTAACCTATAATAACGTATTGAAAATTATCATTGTAAATGATTTCAAAGAACGTTGGTGAAAGAGAGAGAGGGGGGGGGTGAGTGGTCGAATCTTAGCAAAATCAGAAATTGGTATTTAGGTCTAAGTAACGTTGGAATGAGGATTAGCCCACACCAGTCATTCTCAAGCTATGCAGCGCGGGGAGCTAAGGCTTCTCACAGATTCGTCGCGATATACTCCACAATCAGTGTTTCTTTCAGAAATGTCCCCTTGGGGGGCACTTCAGATTTTCGGGGAGGGGGGCAATTCAGATTTTTCGGGGGGGGGGGCAGTGCCAGCAGTTCCAGTGGTTTTGTTGTTGGATATATTTTTGCTCCGGGGGGCATTTGTCTTTCCCAGGGGGGGCACTGCCCCCCCCCCGAGATATAGCTGAAAGAAACCCAGTCCACAATGGTCATAACTTTATTTCCATTCTCAATTCAATCTGGATTCGGCAAGGATTCTGAGTGTCGAAAACGTTCGAGAACCACTGGCCTATACTAAAAGACGGGAAGATGAAAAGACTGAATTGTTATCACGTGGATACAGGACCTTAGACTTAGAGAGTCCTTGGTTTTAGCCACCATAGTTAGACCACCAGTAAGAAATGTTCGTATTTTAGCGCTTTATATTAACTTCGTTTCCGTTCATGTGTTTCTTTATCATCATCAGTGGCGCTACGGTGCACCCATGTAGGGCCCTGGCCTGCTCCACCACATCCTTCCATGCGGATCGATCCATGGCTTTCCGCCTCCAAGTGCGAACCCCCAACTGGTGTAAATCCTTCTCTACATCGTCGATCCATCTCACTCTTGGTCGACTGGTGAGCCGTCTGCCCCCAGGCTGCTGACTCTATATCACTCTTGCTCCTCTACAATCCGGCATCCATTCAATATGTCCTGCCCAGAGCAGTCTGCCTTTCTTATTGTTGCGACCATGGTTGGGTCTTTGTACAGTTGGCTTAGCTCTTAGTTTGTACGGATTCTGCAGACATTGTTCGTGTGTTTCTGGCTGGCAAATGCTCCCGACGGCTAATTGACCTACATCCCGTCAACAAATCCAGATGAAACTTGGCACATAGTCTCGTTGCCGATGAAAAAACGTTGTTTCAAACTTTTTATCCCCACCCCCAAGCCCAAAAAATCAGTTTTTCCTTTCTTTTCAAGGGGAAACTAAAGGAAATATGATGGCACTGATTTCGCGAAATAAAATTCCCGATAATTGTGCTAAATGAGATTCTTTGAAAAAAATAGTGGGCGAAATAAATCTGTGGTGTATAAGCGGGTGGGACATAATACCTTTAATATAAAATAATAAAAAAATGTACCTAAAGGATTTATACGGAACAATTTTGTTTTTAGGAGTTTTTTGTTTTTAAATTCACACTCAATACAATTTCAAACAACAACAAAAAAAAAAAAAAAAAAAAAAAAAAAAAAAAAAATATAAAAAAATAAAAAAAATAAAAAAAAAAAAAAATTTACTAAAAAAATTTAAAAGAAAAATTTTTTTTTTTAGGATTTTTTTTTTTTAAAATACAAACAAAAAAAAATTAAAAAAAAAAAAAAAAAAAAAAAAAAAAAAAAAAAAAAAAAAAAAATTTCAACAATTTATAATAATTTAAAAAGTGAAAGAAAATTTGACGAATTTCTTGAAAGTAACATGCTGTGTTGCTAACTCTGAATAGTTTTTTTATTTTGTCTTTCATTAATAATATGAGGCCCACGCAAGGTTAGGATGGTAACATTAAAAGATGAGAAGTAAAAAGAACAGAGAGGGGCAAAGAGAGCGAGGGAGAGAGAAAGAGAGGAGGAGGAGGAGGAATAAAGAGTGAGGAAGGGAGAGAGAGAGAGAGAGAGAGAGAGAGGGGAAGGGAGAGAGAGAGAGAGAGGGGGGAAATGGAGAGAGAAGTGGGGGGGGGGTGATTCAATTTCACCAAAAACTGAAATGTCAAAAGACCAATAATTCATTTACACTTTGTTTATCCTTCAAACTTCAGTCCGTGAAAATTCACTACGTGGCCAGTGGACCAGAAGACAAACCGTTGATGCTTTTAATTCACGGGTTTCCTGAATTTTGGTTTTCTTGGAGATACCAGCTCAGAGAGTTTCAAAAGGATTACAGGTGAGAAGGGTGGTTAAATTGTAATAGTTAAACAAAGTTATAGTGGACTATAAATATACACACACACATATATATATATATATATATATATATATCCCACCAATTTTTTGTCTTTCATTAATACTATGAGGCCCACGCAAGGTTAGGATGGTAACATTAAAAGATTACCAATGGCAATCACTTGCAATCACCCTAAACATATATATATATATATATATATATAAAGAGAGAGAGAGAGAGATAAAGTGTGTTTAAAGACAAACATAATATATATGAAATTATTATTTTTTAAATTGATCAAATAGTTTTTTCTGGTTTCAAATTTATTTTATTTTTTAAATCGAGAGTAATAATAAAGAAACATACTAGACACAATAACCGTCACAAACTATTTTAATGAAAATACTCACAAACATACGAGGTGATCAGACAAATTGAACATTAATTTATTTTGTTAAAATTTTTTTTTAAATAAATCTTCTTAAAGACAATTTAAAATACCGGTAACCAAAATAATTTACACAAGAAAAATTGAAAATTAATTTATTTTGTTAAAATTTTTTTTTAAATAAATCTTCTTAAAGACAATTTAAAATACCGGTAACCAAAATAATTTACCCCCCCCCCCCCGGTCCGCCAACTTAGTTTGTTAGGAAGCGTTAATACACGTGCATAATTGTAGTGTGCGCAAATCATCGCATGTTTCGCGTAGATCTTCTGTCTACACAATTCATGTACGGTTTACGGAAAGACTTTCAGAAAAGTTGCGCGCTTCATGTTTGATCTTACTCACCCCAGAGTTGTGGCGTACGACCAAAGAGGTTACGGTGACTCCCAGAAGCCCAGGCGAGCTGGAGACTACGCGCTGAAAAATCTGACTTCCGATGTCAAGGAGATTATTTTAGCACTTGGTAAGTAAAAGTAAATAAGTGGCCCGCACACACACAATAATTATTAAGCACATCATTTTAAAGTCAATGGGAGGGAAGAAATGAAGTTTGAATTTCTATTTATATAAACCGTAATGTGTAGAAGATAGGATTTGGTCGATCCACTCATAGTGTCAAATTCAGTTTCAGCATCCACGGCTGTTATCATTGCAACATAGCAACTCTAATTAATCTTTGAAAAAAAACAAAAAAAAAACTCAAGTTAATTTTTAAAAGTGAACTTTTTTTTTTTTTTTTTTTCTCCCCTTTCAAAACTATATCCCCGATACTGATCCTTACACCACCACCTGCCCCCCCCCCTTTTTTTTGTGTGCACGTCTCTATCCCGCCCTCTAATTGTCCCAATCCTTCTCAAGGCTACAAAAGCTGTGTACTGGTTGGACATGATTGGGGGGCAGTGGTGGCCTGGAGCTTTGGACAGCGTTATCCTGAAATGGTGGACCGGCTCATTGCCATGAGTGTGCCTCCTAAGCAAATTGGCATGGAGTTCATCAAAACCTCAACAGAGCAAAAAAAAATGTCATGGTAATAATTTAAATAATTTTTATTAATGCGTCAATTAATTTATTTTATGATTTCACTCCGTTTTTCAGATATGCGCAGAGGAAACATTTTTATTACTCATTGTTGGGACTAGACGCTAAGTTTTGTTATAAGTTTTGTTGTTTTGTAGAAGTACTAGGGCTTAAACCTGTCGCAGTTTGTTTTAAACCGGGTCCGGGTATTTTGAAAAAAAATCCGGTAGGTGCAAGTGTTACCATTGCCTTCAGTCAACCGTTTGTGTCAAGAAATAACCCCACTGCTGATCGGAACAGTCAGTTGCCGGATCCCGGAATAGAGATGACGTTGTACAAAGGCACGTCGAAAGAGAAGATGCTGGAGGTCATTTTTTTATAACCAAGACTTACGAAACCCCAGGTGCAGTGTAAATAAAATTGAAAACTATTTACAGGAGTTCAGACTTAATGCACGAAGCTCACTGTGTGACACAGGAACACGAACAACAACAACAACACCGAATAATTAGTCGCCTCCCTCTAAAGAAAACAAAAATTCCTGGGTTTACACGTCACGCATGATACCACCACCCCCACCCCTTTTTTTTTTGCACTCATTATTATTAATATAAAACATGTAGAGTCTGTGGTTTGGGAGGGGGTGGAGAGGGGGTGGTTTTGAAGACGAAGCAGGACGCACCAGAAGCAAATATATATATATATATATATATATATATAAGAGATTACTAACCTACCAACATTATAAAAAAAAATAATTTGTTTCCATGTCTAACTTTAGGTACATGTTGTTCTTTCAACTTCCCTTCCTGCCGGAGCTGTATCTCAGGTTAAAAAATTTCGAGGCACTGGAGAGCTGTTACGGTGTTGCGAAAACCAAAGGCCTCTGTTTCTCAGACGCTTTCCACAAACCGATGACAACAGATGAGCTGAACGCTTACAAATACACGTTCTCACAGCCAGGTAAAGCTATTTTTAAGCGGGTTTTAAGGCAGATCGCATGTTGGAGTCTTATCAACGAACTTTTGAAGATCACTTACAGAAGTGTTGTTTTTTTTCTTTCTTTTTGTTGCAATATTGATTAGTAGCTATTTTTTTGTGAATTTTTCATATACAACTCACGGATCACATTGCAATCATTCAGATTCCTGTCGTAATTATTATTTATTTCTCTCTTTTATATATTACATAAATAGAAAACAAAATAACTTAAAATTACCTTTTTATAGTCCTCCTTTTAAAAAAAATTCATTTTCCAATCTGGCCTGAATCGAAATGTAATATATTGAACTATCGACAACGATCTCGAAATGTTTCACAACTAAAAAAAACACGATGACGTGATTGGGTCGATCCCTTTCATTATAAGCGGAACTCAATTTATTGAAAATTAACTTTTTTTGTTTTTTACTTTGAACTAACCCTTTTAACATTCACATTTTAAGTGTCAGATCTATCACACATAACTAGCCACTTTGACCAGTCGATGTGCTGTGCCTGCACTGAGGGTGCCCTAATTCAGTTTGGGGTGGGGGGGTGGGGGCGAAAAGGTCGTCTCCGCATGTTACTTTAATAGTGATTTAGCGATAAAAATCACGCATACGTTACACAAACACGGGTACTTTTTGGTCGACCCAGGGCGGCACGCTTGTCTATAAATAGATAGGTGCCTTTTTTTCAGGTTTCGCCCCGTGCGTCGCTTTTTATCAGCACACCCTTGCCCTTACCGTCTACTGTTTTTATTTTAAAACCGTGCTCTCCCTTTGAAACTATTCTCTCCCTTTACTCACACCCCATGCCAATATTTATTACCATTAGGCGAGAGGAGCAAAAATAGTTCCATTCTAGCGATCGTATTTATTCCAAACTCTTCTTTTTTATATATATAAAAAAAATACCAAAGTATCACATTTTTTTGATAATTTGGACAATGATTAATTTATTTGCAAGGCTACTTCTTATAATGCTAAATGAACTGTAGAGAATAGACAATGGCGTTCACACAAGTCCACCTCTTATAATGCTAAATGAACTGTAGAGCATATACGATGGTGATCAAACAAGTCCACCTCTTATAATGCTAAATGAACTGTAGAGAATAGACAATGGCGTTCACACAAGTCCACCTCTTATAATGCTAAATGAACTGTAGAGCATATACGATGGTGATCAAACAAGTCCACCTCTTATAATGCTAAATGAACTGTAGAGAATAGACAATGGCGTTCAAACAAGTCCACCTCTTATAATGCTAAATGAACTGTAGAGCATATACGATGGTGATCAAACAAGTCCACCTCTTATAATGCTAAATGAACTGTAGAGCATATACGATGGTGATCAAACAAGTCCACCTCTTATAATGCTAAATGAACTGTAGAGCATATACGATGGTGATCAAACAAGTCCACCTCTTATAATGCTAAATGAACTGTAGAGCATATACGATGGTGATCAAACAAGTCCACCTCTTATAATGCTAAATGAACTGTAGATCATATACGATGGTGATCAAACAAGTCCACCTCTTATAATGCTAAATGAACTGTAGATCATATACGATGGTGATCAAACAAGTCCACCTCTTATAATGCTAAATGAACTGTAGATCATATACGATGGTGATCAAACAAGTCCACCTCTTATAATGCTAAATGAACTGTAGA
>CAXITT010000198.1:269158-318746 GCA_964033795.1 Lymnaea stagnalis
GGTGGGGGGGGGGGGGGGGGGGGCTACCTTTCAGGTGTCACAATTTTACAATGACAGTTTTTAACAATACAGGGTTAAATGTAGACGCCAACTGTGAATGTGTTGTCTTAAGCATGGGTCGGTGCAACCACGCTGTTGGAACTCTTCTAGAATTGTTAGATTACATTGATAATTTTGTTTATTCCCCTATAAATTAAATTTTACACCATTACTTTGCTTGTGGAAGAGGGGGGTCAACAAACAAATTACCCCCCCCCCGCCCCTAATTATTTGAAGCTAATTATAGTGTCAATGCCAAGAAGGTCAAACGCTTGATGTCCTTTAGCCCCCATGCCAAAATCAGTTCAACTTGATGTGAGAACTGAGACCAAAAAACCTTGGTCTGCATTTGGCACCAAGATTACTTCAAAAGGCATGTCTACCACATTGTGTCAATAAAAAATATGATGCTTATAAAGTGGGACACGACAGAAAAGAGATAATATCTCAGCTGTTGTGATTTGTTAAATTCTTTAACTTAACAGTTAAATTTGACCAAAAAAACAGGGACAGCTTTTCTGCACAATTAACTGAAACTCAAGGTACAAGTGAATGGCAAAAAGAACGGACAGCATCAATGCAAGAGCTTTTATCAGGCTCCTGCGCCTTCAAGGGTATTTAATTCTTTGAAGGATAAATTGTGGCATTTTACTGAAATTCCCACATGATCGATACATTACGACATTTTACTGTACTTCACACAGCGGGTATATATTGTGACATTTTAATGTACTTCCCACAGCAGGTACACATTAGGGGAAAGATCGTGAAGATAAAGCACTTAACAAAAGTGTTAAAAATGACGTGACGGTATAATGCTATCTGATCAGAATTCTTGGATAAGTCTACACGTTATATTCTTTGGATGCATGCACGTTATTAATGGAGTACCGACAGAATTGGGCATCGTACTTCCTTATGGTACCCGGAATAAGACACCTAGTCTTGAAAAAGTGTGTAATAGGCAAACATGACATGTAAAGAGGTGACATTTCGGTGTTTCGCAATGGTATATTAAATTTGTTTAAAAATCATCTGTTAAACTGTGTAGTTTAAACTTCAGTATTTCAAGGAGAGTTTACCCTATCTAAGCATTGTCTTGTGGTTGCCAATGACAGCTTTCCTCATGTAAACATGGTCTTGTGGTTGCCAATGACAGTTTTCCTCATGTAAGCACTGTTTTGTGGTTGCCAATGACAGCTTTCTCATTTAAGCACTGTCCTGTGGTTGCCAAATGACAGCTTTCCTCATCTAGGCACTGGCTTGTTGTTGCCAATGACAGCTTTCCTCATCTAGGCACTGGCTTGTTGTTGCCAATGACAGCTTTCCTCATCTAGGCACTGGCTTGTTGTTGCCAATGACAGCTTTCCTCATCTAGGCACTGGCTTGTTGTTGCCAATGACAGCTTTCCTCATCTAGGCACTGGCTTGTTGTTGCCAATGACAGCTTTCCTCATCTAGGCACTGGCTTGTTGTTGCCAATGACAGCTTTCCTCATCTAGGCACTGGCTTGTTGTTGCCAATGACAGCTTTCCTCATCTAGGCACTGGNTTTTTTTTTTTTTTTTTTTGGGTGTTTTTTTTTTTTTTTTTTTTTTTTTTTTTTTTTTTGTGTGTGGAAGTTTTCTCATCTGCAGATATAAAAAAAATTAATAATTTGACTTATAAAATCTGAAGATTTGTCTACATGAATTTTTGTATCATTACAATTATTTTCTACTTTTTTGTGCGTTTAAATTCGCCTTCGTAAGAATGACTTTAAAAAAAAAGGTTTTAAAATACATTTTAATCTAAATCTTTGTGAGTTTTAGGAAATGAATAAAAATAGAACACCGTTCATGTGCGGTTGATCCTTGCATCTGGAGTCATTGTTACGTGTCCCTTACAAGCAATGAACTCCCGTTTCATAAAATTAAATCTTTGAATATAGCAGTACCACTTTTTGTTTCGTTGGTAACATGCTTCGTAAAATAGAGTTGGAAACAAGTTTTGGTCTCGGTTAAGTGCCTCTTCGCAGAATCACATTAATGTACACAATATTGAAATGTTTCGAGAGATTGTCCTATCGGAATGGCCGAATATTTGAAGCCGTTCTATAAGTTCTATTAATAGATTTTCGCTTTTAAAAAGAACGCCCCATTAACTGATAATCTTATAAATTAAATAATTGGCTGACCAGTAAGAATAAAGGTAAGACCAGATTATCCACAAGTGAAGGTAGGCATGGAGTCCATGCTCCCCTCCCCCCTCCCCCCACTCCAAACACGCGGTGCCTGATCCAAGCTTAAGGGGCTTTCGTGGATTATCTTCAGATGTGCTGTTACTTAAATACTATTATATAAAGCATTGAGCCATTTGCCGAGCCAAGAGCAGTTAGAGCACCCCCTACCACCCACTAAATAAATCAGACATCATCTCGGCCGTCATCACCTGTCATCACCTGTCCGATGCTGTCCTCATTGAGTTGTTCATTCAAAACTCTATAATTAACCTGACATGTTGCCATATTGGTGGGTTCATTCTTAGGTCTTGTAAGTTTTTATGTAAGTTTATATGTAAGTTTATACGGTTTCACCGATTAATCGGCAGGTAAACGGTCAAAGCGTCCATTTAACCGATTTATCGGTAATCTGCCTTTTTAGATATTGGATCACGCTATCGGCTAAACGGTCTGCTGGTGTCAGGGGTAAATCTACAAAATTTCAATCAAGTATTTTATGTTTTATGGGATTTTTGACGAACTTGGAACAAATTAGGTATGCCCAAGAAATTCTGCATGATATCCTTCACCCACCCCACCGCGCGCACACGCACACACACGCACGCACGCACACACACACAATTGATTGTCTGTTGCGTACAATCTATTGTTTTCTTTGTGTGATATTGTCAGTGATTACCCAAAGACAGAGACAACAAATAACATTATCCTTTTCACTCCTCTTTGAGCTGTCAAGACGTCAATAGCTTAATAAGATTAACAAGTAACCAACTCCACTAGTTTTTTTTTGTTTTTTTTTTTTTTGTTCTTCTTATAACGTCATTTCCAAGATGTGGAAACTGCGCCAGCACTCTACGTCACAAGCTATTCTTTTTTTTTTTTTTTTTTTTTTTTTTTCTGCTTATAACTTCATTTCCATGATCTCGACACTGCGCCAGCACTTTTCGTCACATGCTATTCTTTTTTTTTTTTTTTAAAAACCTACCACCGGCTTGGATTCATAACCTCACAATATTAGTTGGATAAGGTTTATTGGCGTTTTCATTTAAATCGCTGCAGGCACTTCAAAATAGATTGTGCGGTGCACTCCAAGGTTCGAGATTATTAAATGTGTTGTTTTTTTTTGTTGTGTTTTTTTTTGTGAGGGGGGGGGAGAGATAAAAAGGTTCCAGGGGTGGGGGTAACCGGAGAGTTTTGATGACATTGACAGGAGTGTGACTATGGCATTGGCAACACATGTATCAGCATTCTTGGTTGGTAGGGCAGCATGGCATCAGGGCAGCGATAGCTTAACCTTGCTGCTGGTGCTACTTCCGATTGGCCTTCTTTTTGGATAGCGAACATGTTAATGAAACTATTTGTATTTTCAAAAGGAGCACTTTTTCGAATTTTATTCAACTTTAATACGTTCACTTGAGTGACGTCGGCATTTAATTTAAAGCCACTGTGTCCCAAAGTGAGGGGGGCATTTTGAAGATTATAGGGAAAGTATGCATCTGGTGTAAATAGATTAGCACTTCAAAGAGGGGCCGGGGGAGGCAAATGTTAGTCAGGCGGGGCAACCCTGGATGAAAGCGATATGCTTTTCAACGGCGAATGTCGAGTCACGTCCCTTGATGATTCAAGCTGCAGATGAAGGCCAGCTTGGCATAATCGCAATCAGTTTCTAATTTACCGGTCTAGGCGCAAAGTTTAACGTGTGGGCCAAAGAGCGGTGCTCGCCTTCATTTCTTTACCCGTTTAAAACCATAATATTTTAACCCTAACTCCCCCATAGCCCGTATTATGTTGGGATAAATTCTGACATATTTCGAATTACCTGAAGGTGAATAAGAAGAATAGGCCTTTTCAAATGTCAAAGTTAACTCAATTACACACAATCGGCGGTCGATGAATCGGCGTCGGCCAATTGCCCAATCGGTGCAACCCTTATACAGTGTGCGTCAAAAGTAACAGTACTGAAACTCCCCAATCTAGAACACGTTGGTGCGTTTTGTCAACGGTGCATAGCCACATGTTCCCTGGGGTGTCGAAGAAGTTGTGTTGGTCGGTTGTTGGAAATGTGTCTCTCTACGGAAAAGAACTAGTTTTCATAATCGAGGAACATGTTTGATTAAAATATGGCAGATAGTTTTCCAAAAGGGATTAAGACGGCACCAAGTTTGGTCGACCTGTAAATGTGTACGACGATGAGCATCACGCCCGATTCCCCAGAACGTGCTGCGTTCACCCCCAACGAAATATACAAGGAGCATCTTTCAACTTGAACATCGGCAGAGGAAGTTTAAGAACGTAGATACATTTTCGTAGCGGCATACAGTTTGGACAATGCTTGACTGAGCCAGGTCTGTAAGCTGTAGGATGATGAATTGTGGAACAATTGAGGCGACGCCGCTTGACACAATTGCGTCTATTGGATCCTTGCCTTCCATGCCCCCCCCCCCCACTTGGCAATCGCTGAGTATCCATTGTAACCAGTTAGGTATCCTCTTCAAAGCTGTAGGATGATGAATTGTGGAACAATTGAGGCGACGCCGCTTGACACAATTGCGTCTATTGGATCCTTGCCTTCCATGCCCCCCCCCCCACTTGGCAATCGCTGAGTATCCATTGTAACCAGTTAGGTATCCTCTTCAAAACCCTCTTCAGAAACATCGCGAACTCCCTCTACAAACATTTAGCAGCTAAAATGATCAATACATTGATCGTGGGCCCTCAAACTATAGAAAACCACTCACATTAACTGACTAGTCGACCAGATGTCCCCCTTCTGTTGACAGAGTTACTTTCACAGAGCCGTGTAACTTAGTACCTTCTTTTTTCTCTCTTTAAAAAAAAAAAAAATCTCCATCCAAATTGTTGTTTCCCCACATGTTTTATAACATGGTCAACATGCACGTTCATTAAACGACCGAGCGAAAATATTGCTCAACTATGAATACTTTTCACTTCTAGGAGACACCCACTTCCCACAACAACCGCCTAGCATATGATCGTATTCATATCTTAAGTCTCGAGGCTGATGGAATTACCACCGTAAAAGAACAGTGGTTCTCACCTTCATAATACCGCGACCCTTTAATACAGTTCCTCATGTTGTTGTGAACCCCCCCCCCCCCCCAACCACCCAACCGTAAAATTATTTTCGTTGCTACCTCATAAATGTGTTTTCCTATATTATGTTCTTAGGCGACTCACGTGTAAGGGCTGTTCAACCCCCAAATGGGTCAAGACCCACATGCTGAGGACCGCTGGTATAGACTAATGATCGCACGCGTTCAAGATGCGGCAGTTTCGGGACCTCTAGTTGTGGCGCACACTGTATTTTCAAAATGTATACCTTTCAGCTTACGGTCCGAGATGGCCGATCTTTACGATCGCGTGATGATGTGGGTGGCTGCCGGTCTGTACGGCATCTGGGTGTTGGTCCACATCCTGAAAGACGTCTTCGCCGTCGGTTTCCGCGAGGTGTTCCAGAGGAAACCAATCACCAAACCGGCATGTCTGACCGATCCGACTCTTGGTACTCACGGATTTCTGTCTTTAGAGGTATGGTATTGTTATAGCCTGTGTGTTCACCTAATTTTTTTTTTTTTTTTTTTACTTCTAGATTGATCTAAAGTGTTCCACCCCTTCTCCCTCCACCTTTTATTTTTATATTGTCGTCACCGATTGAATGTGTAGCCCCCACACGGGTTACCCCCCCCCTCCCCCCACAAAAATAAAAATTTAGAAAAAACGTTGTTAAATTCTTATAGTAGTAACATATTTTTAAAATTAAATTTTGACAAATGATTTCCCTAACTTCCTCGAAATACTAATAAACTTGTAGCATTCCACCACATATTGCAGGATGTGAAAATTCACTACGTGGCCAGTGGACCAGAAGACAAACCGTTGATGCTCTTTGTTCATGGCTTCCCCGAATTTTGGTTTTCTTGGAGACATCAGATCAGAGAGTTCCAGAAAGATTACAGGTGAGGTTAAAAATTATTTTGTATACATATCCCAATCATTATTCAAGTGAAAACAGTTTAAAATATATTGCCTATATAACTTAATCACAAGGCTGAGCGTTTTGAATCATTTAGATACGTGGTTCTCAACCTGTGGGTCGCGACCCCTTTGGGGGTTGAGCAACCCTAAGGCAGGGGTCGACTAAGACCATCGGGAAACACATATTTATTAAGTAGCAATGGAAATAATTTATGGCTGTGGGTCTCCTTAACATGATGAACTGTACTGAAGGATCGCGAAATGAGGAAGGTTGAGGACCACTAATTTAGATAATATAGTTATCCTATTTTTTTAATTTTTTTTTTAAAGTAAGCAGTGAAATCGTTCAAATGAATAAAGGTGTTGTGATCCCTCAGTGTTATCCTCTTCCTGTTATCCACAAGCTTTGTTGAGTGCCTGCTACATTTTTATAAGAAAATAATTCTCTGGATTGTCACGTTGTAACATCGTCAACACCATTTTGTGTTCCCCCAGGGTGGTGGCCTACGACCAGAGGGGATGTGGAGAATCTGGGAAACCCAAAAAACTCGAGGATTACAAACTAAAGAAGCTTACTTCGGATCTCAAACAAGTTATTTCAGCTTTAGGTTTGCTAAGAGCATCTCTTTGGTTAAACTCATTCTATTGTCAGTCACCTGGCTGTACAATTTTGTGGTCGTGTTTTTTTCCCGTCCTATTTTTTTTAATCCTTGCTCACTCCTCATTCTATTATTTCCTTTTTTTTTTGCGTCTCCTTTCATCCTTTCTTTTCTTTTTGTCCATCTTTTTCGTCATTACTCATATGCTCGTTCTCTTTCTTTTCTACACTCTTCCTTGTCCTTTTCATCTTTCCATCCTCATGTCGCCCATCATCATATTGTCCATCCTCATATTATTCATCCTCATATTGTTCATCTTCATATAGTCCATCTTCATATAGTCCATCTTCATATTGTCCATCTTCATATTGTCCATCTTCATATATTCCATTTTCATATTGTCCATCCTCTTCGGGTTATCCTTTTCTCGGTTTATCGTCCTCTAGTTAAACATTTTTGGTTATCCACTCTCATTATCCACTCCAGTTATCCACCCTGGTTATCCGGTATTACTTATCGTCAATGCTGCGCAAATCACGTTCTTATGTTTTCAACTTTCAGGCTACAAGAGCTGTGTACTCGTGGGTCACGACTGGGGCGCCGTCGTGGTGTGGAGTTTTAGCCGGCTATTTCCAGAGATGGTTGACAAACTTATAACCATGAATGGCCCGCCGCTGCCGCTATTCGAAAAAGTATTGAAAAGGAAAGATCAGCAGAAGCTTTCTTGGTAAAATAAAGTAGATGTGTCGAGCGTGTGTGGGTTTTTCTATTGTAGAGTTAACAATTGAAAGGCGGTACTATACCAGAGAAGGTGTCAGACGCTTCAGTAACATACAAGATGTATTGCTACACGACATGCTAGTTTAGATAAGTGTCCTACATGATTTATACGATACATAAAAATATTAGATTTAATACTCAAAAGAAAAGTAACTGAACTTTAAATAAACAAACAGATACAGTTCACTTAAGCAATACAAACAAAACCGATTGGCAAGTATAGGGCCAGGGGCTTAGGAGAGATCCGCCCCGGGTGGCATTTTTTTATTTATGTTGAGGGGCGTAATTTTCGGCCTTCTGCGGTGGAGCGGTAAAAGGCTTGGCAACCTTGGGCAGCACAAATCCTGGCCACGTCACTGATTGGAGCCTAAGAGTAACTCGTTTTAATTGTCATTTTAACTTTTAACCACCGTTTAAATAGACCGTGACACCTAAGATAATCAACGCAATTATTGGAATAGAGAATATTATCAACCTGCAGTCCTTTATAATAAAAATAATGTAGTGTTATCCGCCCATCAATGCAGAGACCTATTATAGTATTTTTTTATTTCAGTTCTCATTGTCGAATAATTAATTAATCTCCAAGTAGGTTGTCTCTCTTGCCAGGGGTTACGACTCGTGAAACTCTTCTCTGTTGAGAACGCAGATGTCGATTGTCGTGTATATTTTTTCATCAAATGGATCTCGCGCTGTCAGGATAACCATTTTCACAACAATTATAAAATATCCAGCCCCAGAACTCAAATTTTGTTTACACCACGCAGGGTCATGTTGTAATAAATTACTTAAACGTTTCAGTAGTCAACTCAGATTCTTAAATTATACGGAAATAAATTATTTATTTTTTTTAAATTATTTTTTATGTGTAAGTGTAATGAAATTAAAAATAATTGAAAGTTTAATACCTATTATTTAAGGAAATTAAATTCAATAGAATTGATTCTTAATTGTTTCATAAAATTATATACGTAGAAGTCATTTCAACTTTTAACATTTTTTTACAGGCTATTTCATCTAATTTCAGGTACGTATTTTTCTTTCAACTTCCCTACCTGCCGGAGCTGTATCTGAGAGTGAAAAATTTCGAAGCCCTTGAGAGCTGTTACGGTATTACGAAAACCAAAGGCATCTGTTTCTCAGACGCTTTCCAAAATCCAATGACAACAGATGAGCTGAACGCTTACAAGTACACCTTCTCCCAGCCAGGTACAACATATCGCAGTCTTACATTTGATGATTAGTACATGTGAGGTTTGAAACTCTGAATTAATATGTAATATTTTCTGGATGATATTTTCCATATTCGTAATTTTTTCTCTCTCCAGACAAACATCTCCGCATCTGTCTTATGTATGTTTGTAGAAAATAATATTTGTAAAAAAAATTGAACAGCTCATTATTGTATGTCAGCAGCATAACAACAGGCAATGCAGTGGCGTAGGAAGGGGGGGTGTCCAGGAGCGGCCCTTTTTTCCTTATATGGAGATGTATATGTGTCCTTTTGCAGAGGTTTTTTTTCCATGGAAAAGGAGGGTGGGGGTTGGGCAGCCAAGAGCTTGGTCCGCCCCGGATGGCACTATCCCTAGCATACGCCACTGAGGCAACGCCTTTGAATAAAATTAAAACTAATTTTAATGTATCCAGTTATCCGAGGACATCATTATATCATTAGGTTTCAAATTTATAAATTGTTTCTTTTACAAATTAAATGAGATGGCATTGTTATTTTGTATGCACCTTATTCCCCCCCCCCCCATATTATAATGTTAAAAGATGTTTGTTTGTTTGTTCTTTTTATGCAAGCCTCCCCCCACCCCCCCACCCAAAAAAAACAAAAAAAAACATTGACATGAATTTATACATGCATTAATTTAAACTAAAAGTTATTGGCGACCTCTATAATGGTATTTAATGACATTTTCTTATGTATATTATTTTAAATTGAGAAAATTTTTGAAGCACATTATTTGTTATTTATCTAAAACATGTTGCATGATATTTTCAAAAATAAAATGCGCTGATGTTGTTGCGTGGATATAGAGCAATAAAATGAGCATTTCACTGATATTTTTTGCTCCTGATCCCGCAGATACCCTGACGACGGCCGTGAACTACTACAGGGCTATCTTCAGGGACTACGCTGCTGAGAAACAGGACCTCAATTACACCATGCCCATCCTCCTGGTGTGGGGGTGCGATGACAAGGCCATCACGCTCGTGACAGCCGACCTGGTGGAGAAGTCCATCCCCAATATCACCGTGAAACGTATTCTTAAAGCCGGACACTTTGTACAAATGGACACGCCCGAACTGACCAACAAGGCAATGCGAGAATGGCTGAATGGACAGGAGAAAAGCCAATGAGATGGTGACATTCTGTTTAAACTTCTGAGATGATGACGCAATAGCAGTACAATTCTCCCCCCTTTTTTTTTTTTTTTTTTTTTTTCCACGTAAAAATCGTTTTATATACTCTCAATCCCAGTGCTTTGTATAAACTTGACTGCATGATTGCAACAGTAGGTGATGAGTCTGATAGGGCAGTGCTATCGCTCAAATGTTTCTCTATTTTACTCTAAGCTTTATGTGTGCATTTTATGAGTTTAGCAATGTCTCAAAGGCACAATTTCACACAAGGGACAATAGAGTTGTGTTTGAGAAGTATGTTTTGCATATTAGTCTTCTTTTTTTTTTAAAGTGTATAATGTAATTGATTGATATTTATAATTCCAAAGTGTATTGTGTTACCGATATATGAATTGTGAGCATATGTCAGGTTAAATTAAACAGTATGGGAAAAAAATAATATGATTAAAGCGCAAATTGACGTGTTTCATACATCTGGATTCCTTGTCTATTCAAACAACATACCAATATAGGCATGACTGGTTTAATAAGTCACAAAAAGATGGTTGATTTGAGAGACTATCGGCATTTGATAACACCAGGGATTAGGGTTGGCAAATAAGATCCGAGAAGTCACCGATCGTGTTCCAATTGTCAGGATCTGTAAAATTTTGTAACAATGCCTCACAAAGCGCAGAGCTCAGTATCTTCACTACACCAGCGTGTTCAAGTGTCATGCGTCCTTTATATTGTTTGGCCTAGTGACCTAGTGTCAATAGAAGTGTTCTTACTCAATTTTTTGTTTTAGTTCCTTCAAGAACTACTCAAAAAAAAAATAAAAAAAAAATAAACAACAACCAACAACAACAAGAAATTTAAAAAAATAAAAAAAAACACTTGACACCAAACACTTCAACTTGGTTTCTAGATGTCGGAGTCATTAACTTCTAAATATTCTGAGAACGATTAAAAAAAAAATTGCAACCCATAAATAATGCAAAAAATAAAGAAAAAAGTGTCAAGGTTCGTCTACGCGCGGTCTCACAGGTAGAGATGGGACTCGCGGTCTCATAGATAGAGATGGGACTCGCGGTCTCATAGATAGAGATGGGACTCGCGGTCTCATAGATAGAGATGGGACTCGCGGTCTCATAGATAGAGATGGGACTCGCGGTCTCATCGATAGAGACGGGACTCGCGGTCTCATAGATAGAGACGGGACTCGCGGTCTCATAGATAGAGATGGGACTCGCGGTCTCATAGATAGAGACGGGACTCGCGGTCTCATAGATAGAGATGGGACTCGCGGTCTCATAGATAGAGATGGGACTCGAACCCTGGTTTTCAAGTTCGGCTCGGTAAAATCCTAAGATTGGGTTCGTTTCAGCAACCATTCATATCCGGCGCGTTCGGTAATGATCGCATATTGAAATTGGTTTGCTTTTAATTTAATGGAAATACAACAACAAAAAAAAAACATCTATGAAATTTTCATAAACATAAACGTTTAAATATAAATCTGCTGTATTATAAAGCTCAGTGCAAATATGTTTCTTTGTTAATGTGTCGATTAACCACAAGAAAACCAAGCAGTGGATCGCAGCTGAAATCATCTTTGCGGCCTGAACAGTTGGCTAAAGATCCCTCTATTCAAAATGCTGTAGCTAAAAAAAAAACAACAGTTAAACTGTAGAGAATAATTCTTAAATAATCTTTTATAAAAAAATATGTTATGTGCTTGACAATGCAGCTCTATGAAAATCTGGGATATTCAAGATGAAAGTTATTATTTTTTTTATGTACACGTTTTTTAAAAAGCTTTAATATATTGGGGGTGGGGAGAATACCAAGTTTGCGTTTTTTGCCCTTCCCCCCCCCCCTCCAATCAGCATTTAGTCAAAGCACGCCATCACTTTGGTGGGTGTATTTTATGAGTTTGGCAATATCTCAAAGGCACAATTTCTTACATACGGGACAATAGCAGTCCGCAGTTTATTTCCCTTTTCCTGTTCAGGGCAATGGGCCAAAATTTTAAGAGATGGACAGATCATCTTGACCACAGCAAAGGCAAATGAAGCATAGAGTATGTGTCAAGCGACCGGCCTCTCAAGAAAATTGAAACGACTAATTTAAAAAAATAGCGATTGCTCTGCCCAGCCTTTTCAATGTTAATTTGGTGAATAATATTATATTTTACTAAAATTAAGTCGATTACGCGATAGAATGACATTTATCACGGCATAGAATGACTTTTATCACGGGATGGAATGACATTGATCACGGGATAGAATCACATTTATCACGGGATGGAATGATAGCTATTTATCACGGGATGAAATGACATTTATCACGGGATAGAATGACATTTATACCAGGATAGAATGACACTTATCAAGGCATATAATGACACTTATTCCGAGATGGAATGACATTTATCACGGGATGGAATGACATTTATAATGGGATGGAATGACATTTAACACGGGATGGAATGAAATTTATTCCGGGATAAGCAAAAAGAGGATGAAATTGATAAATCTTAGTCTTTATGAGGGGGGGGGGCGGTCGCATTCAAAGATAAAGGCTATTAAACTCTAGTTACGCCTCTGCCCTGTCACTGGCTCACACTGTTTTGGTCTCTTCAGAAGAAGGCCACACATCATCTTGGCCTGCGGTCAGGATGGCATCACTTGTGCCGTTGCCAGGCCCCCCTTCCTGTTTACGAGTGCCACTTTCCGGAGCGCTTCGTTTTAAGACAGGATGAAACGTGAAAGTCTCGGTTACCGACGGTGGTAAACCTGGTCGCCTCGACTCGAACACAACTTATCTACGGGCTCGAAAGCAGACACGATTTTTTTTTAAAATGTTGATCCACTTGCGTTTCCGATAAAGTTACCCGGGTGGTAACTTTGTAGTAAGGTATGCCGACATTAGAACATGCGATACAAACTTGTGGGCTTTAGTGGTTCGAGCCGCAACAACAATACCTGGACTTAGAAATCAAAACCGGAACACCAGGGGGGTGAGATGGGACTCATCAACCTTGGATGATTGAGACGGATGACTCCAATAGCTACACCAACCCCCGACCCCTTCACCCCACCACACGGAGGCAGCGGATACAAACTTGTCAAGAAACTTATGAACGAGACACAAACGGATCTAACGCCTTGCGCAGTAGACTCCGATAAAACGGATGTACTTGTTAGCCGTCTCATGTCTTCCACACTTGGCATTGGATAGCGTACTGTGGTGGCATGACTTATTATATAGTATTAAAAGGTTAGTAGGATACTGACGAATTTTAGTAATATTTAGAATGTTAAACAATGACCGGATTTCCGGTTATCAGTTTTAAAACCGATACCAGTAGTTGATTTTCACAAACCGGTTATTGATTTTTTTTTTTAATCATGCTGTTTAAAAAAAAAAAACAATTCTAAAATCGATAACCGGTTTCCCTAAAACCAAACGATTCAAGATGGCTTATGACATGTTGATTCTAACGTTATCTCTGTTTTTTTTTTTTAAGTCTTTATAATTATCTTTTATTTGATACACCCTTTTGTCTTACAAATCAAACAATAATATTTTTTTTTAAAATGTTTAATCCCAACCTCTCACTTCTGGTACCCGGGTGCGAATAGCCACTTCGTTTCAAGAGAGCAGGTGATTTTTTTTGGAAGTGGCTATTCGCACCCGGGTACCAGAAGTGAGAGGTTGGGATTAAAAAAATCTTTAACATATAGTCCATTCAAATATCTTTCATTTGATACATCATTTCGTCTTACAAATCCAACAATATTTTTAATAGTTTTTAAATCCCAACCTCTCACTTCTGGTTCCCGGATGCGAATGGGCGCATCCTTTTTTTTTCACTTTTGCTGCACAGAGAGAATATGTGTGTGTGTGTGCATGGGCGCCCGCAGAAAACTTTCTAGGGGGAGGGCCAAAATTTTTTTAGTAATGTTTTAATGTAGTTTTAATTTACTGTAGCGTATTTGTATGGTGAACTAACGGACAGGACACCAGCTTAGTTACTTTCTCTTTACTTTAATGCATGTTTTGCCTATTTTTGTCTAAAAAATTTTATCCAATCAATCCGGGGGGGGGGGCAAGTGCCCCCCCCTGCGGGCGCCCATGTGTGTGTGTCTGTGATTGTGTGCTTGCGTTCATGTTTCTCTTGTCATCTCCTTTCAAGTTTAAATTAGTGCTATGTCTACCTTTGCTTAGTACAGGTGTCGTGTGTAGCTTCAGTCGGCCCCAGTGGAGGTGAGGTTCTGCGACAGCCCCTGAGTACCCGCTCTTGCACATTGTGACGTGTTGACAGCAGCCGTGAGCTCAAATGACCCAAGCCGTCATGGTGTGGTGGCCGGCCGTTTACTACGGCTTGTGCGTCCTTTTTGCTCTCCTCAAAGAGTGCTTCATGCAAGGCTTCGCCACGGTGTTCCGGTCGTCACCGATGCAGAAGCCAGCGATATTAGACGATCCGGCTTATGGAAGACACGATCTCCTTACATTAGAAGTAAGTTTTGTTGTTGTTATTGTTGCTGTTGCTGCTGTTGCTTTTGTTGCTGTTGCTTTGTTGTTGATTACTGTGTTTGTATACTGTTGTCAGATGTGTGGGTATTACAGTGTCATGCAAATCTCTCGACGTTTACATATTGGCTAACTTTACTTTCGCCTTGCCAGGAGGGTCGGTTTAGAAAAGGTTTAATACAATAACTGATAGGGAGGGTAAAATATAAGGACAAGGGTTTCTCAAAATCAGCCTAGTAGACATTTACATAAAGAAATCCATGGATCAACCTAGAAAGACTCATACGTGTATGCATTGATTCTCATTTCAATTAATTATTAACACGACTGTCAATCAGCGGCCTTGGGAGAGGGGTGCACAGATTTAAAAAAAAAAAAAAGGAAAAAGAAAAAAAACAACAACCTTTGACCCAGATACATTTTAAATACCGACCAGAAGTGTGTCTTGGGAATACCTGGGTTCACCAAAAGCGTCCCGAGAGTCTAAAAGTTTTTGGGGACAGCGACGGCAAGTCCCACTTTGCGACACGTTAAACAGAAATCCCATTGACACTCTATATTTTATAATCACTGAATCATTGTTGTCCATTGCAAGGGAATGACCATTCACTGCGTGATCAGCGGACCTGCGGACAAACCTTTGATGCTCTTTGTTCATGGTTTCCCTGAATTTTGGTTTTCTTGGAGACACCAGATCAGAGAGTTCCAGAAAGATTACAGGTACGAATACTTGCTTAGAAATAGTAACAATATTTTATAACAATCATGGTTTAAAAAAAAAAAAACGAAACATTTGCAATTTAACAAAAATTAAATCCTTTTCTTTATGTATATGTGTATATATAATATGTATTCTCTCATATGAATTGGAGTCAACATGTAATTATAGCTGTTTATGGGTTTTTATCTCAATTCTCAACGTAAAACCATTTCAGGAAGTCAAATTAATAGATTTAGAATGCATGTAAATCAAGTGAGCGAGGAATACCGCTAAGCAAACAGAAAGGAGATAACTTGTAGCGTCCACTAGGCGTCGGTGCCCAGGACCCTCCAACAATAAGGCAGTTAAGGTGTGCACGACGCCCTACAAGTGACGAGAGGAAACTCAATAAAATTCCACCAAATTAAAGATGTCTACAGCACATTCTGTTCATTCGCTGGCGCATCAACTGACAGAAACAAAGACATCGAGCTGAGTTTCTGGAACGGGCCAAAAATGTACAGCATGTTATCGAGTCTTAGTATACGAGGCGCCATCGCTGGTTAAGCCATGTCAGTTGGGGGGGGGGAGGAGGGCGGGAAGGATTTAGCCCTATTCCGGCACAACAAATTAGGAGAACGAAATGGGAGGCCGCCAATGCACTAAAATGACGTGTGTAATAATAAAGTGTGCAATAATGACGTGTGTAATAATGAAGTGTGCAATAATGACGTGTGTAATAATGACGTGTGTAATAATGACGTGTGCAATAATGACTCGTTTAATAATGAAGTGTGCAATAATGACGTGTGCAATAATGACGTGTGTAATAATGAAGTGTGCAATAATGACGTGTGCAATAATGACGTGTGCAATAATGACGTGTGAAATAATGAAGTGTGCCACAATGACGTGTTCAATAATGATATGTGCAATAATGACGTGTGTAATAATGACGTGTGCAATAATGACTCGTTTAATAATGAAGTGTGCAATAATGACGTGTGCAATAATGACGTGTGCAATAATGACGTGTGCGATAATGACGTGTGCAATAATGACGTGTGCAATAATGACGTGTGAAATAATGAAGTGTGCCACAATGACGTGTTCAATAATGCTATGTGCAATAATGACGTGTGTAGTAATGACGTGAGTACGCAAATGAAAGAACGTCGCCGATGACCATAGCAGATGGCGAGAAAAAAATATTTAATTTTTAAAAAATGATAAAGGACCACCAACAGGGTGTGTCATTATACCAAAAAATAAAATACAACCACATTTGTTTTCTTAATGCACATAATTATCAGACAATAGCTCACCTATTAGTCCACAACACACACTACACAGCACACACTACAATAACAAAACACAACACAACACACTACGCAGCACGCAGCGTCACACAACACACACGAAATCAACTGTTTAATTTTAATTGAGATAATAAATTACTTTAAATATAATTTTTTTTTTAAATTATAAGGCATAATTAATTTTTTGTTGTTGTAAATTACCCACTTTGTTTGTTGTAAATCTTGACTTTGTCCCTCCAGCCACTTGTTTGTTGTAGATCTTGACTTTGTCCCTCCAGCCACTTGTTTGTTGTAGATCTTGACTTTGTCCCTCCAGCCACTTGTTTGTTGTAAATCTTGAGTTTGTCCCTGCAGCCACTTGTTTGTTGTATATCATGACTGTGTCCGTCCAGCCACTTGTTTGTTGTATATCATGACTTTGTCCTTCCATCCACTTGTTTGTTGTATATCATGACTGTGTCCCTCCAGCCACACATTAATATTAATTGTGAAGCTAAAAAATCCACGGAGCTTCTCCGTCTAAACTTTGTAACTGCTGTGACAAACATTATTTCAACAGCCCCCCCCCCCCTTTACAACAGTGGTATAGGTCGTTTCCGTTCCCTTCCAGGTTCACTGATGGAGGCCTTCATTAATTATTTTGTTTGCACACAGTGATCCTAGTTATTATAATTTCAAGATCTCGTTTTTTTATTTCAGTTTGTGTTGAATTCTTTCATTTTTTTTCCTTTATCAACAGGGTGGTTGCCATAGATCAAAGAGGTTTTGGTGACTCCAAAAAGCCAAAGGGAATCGGTCAATACGCTGGGACGAAACTCTTATCAGACCTCCAACAGATCATCAGGCATCTAGGTTTGTATTTTTAATAATTTATTAACGACATTTTTGTGCACTTCGGAATGTTTGTCAAAGTACAGTAGTGAGGAGCGCGAAGCAGGGACGTCGTTTTGGGTAGGGCAGGGTGGGACCACCCCCCCCCCCTTGAATTTACAGGTTTTATTTAAATTGCCATATACAGTGGCACCTCCAGTAAAAACAACTTAACAAGCCGACAAATTAAATTGCCATATACAGTGGCACCACCAGCAAAAACAACTTAACAAGCCGACAACGTTTTTAGCCCCCCCCCCCCTTTCCCCTCCGACCTTGAAAACCCTGAAATGACGCCCCTGGCGCGAAGACGTTCAATTTATAAATAATTATTTCATCCGTATATTCATTAGATTTAAATTGTCGCCTATCGAATATCATAGTTAGCTCACATGTAAATATTGATTTTAACATAGCGCTGCAGTAGATCTGAATGGGCAAATTAAATGAAGGCAACGAATGGATTACATTGGCGTTGTATGTCAAAATGTAATAATCTTTAATATTCATCTTAATGCAACACCCATAACCGACTGAACACAATAATCACAATATTTTTTCTTCAACCAGTTTATATTAATACCAACATATTTTACGAGGAGCCTTTCTGTTGTTTTATATAACAATTGAAATCATTTTTAATATGACTCATTATTAATTTAATACACAGCTGATGAAAACTTAATAAATTCTTACAAAACTGAAAGAGACAGGCTAAAGTACTATATCGTCGTTATACACATCATTCATCAGGTTACAAGAAATGCATTTTGGTCGCCCATGATTGGGGAGGGACCGTGGCCTGGGCTTTTGGGAGATATTTTAATGAGATGGTGGAAAAGTTAATTATAATGAACGCTCCACCCGGTCCAGTCTTCAGAAAACTTCTTTATTCAAATAAACGGCAGCTCAAGATGTCTTGGTAAGACCATGTTTATATGATCGTATGGGGTGATGATTTTATGTGATCGTATGGCGTGAAGATTTTTATATGATCGTATGGCTTGAAGATTTTTATGTGATCGTATGGCTTGATGATTTGTATGTGATCGTATGGCGTGAAGATTTTTATGTGATCGTATGGCTTGAAGATTTTTATGTGATCGTATGGCTTGAAGATTTTTATGTTATCGTATGGCTTGATGATTTTTATGTGATCGTATGGCTTGGTGATTTTTATATGATCGTATGGTTTGAAGATTTTTATATGATCGTGCGGCTTTATGATTTTTATATGATCGTATGGCTTGATGATTTTTATATGATCCTATGGCTTGATGATTTTATAGGATTGTATGGCTTGATGAGTTATGAAAGACTTAAATGTTAACTTACTTTTAAAAAAAAACATTTTACACATAAACGCCAAAACTGATGTGGCTAATTAATAAACAAATTTAATTTTGAATTTATAATATATCCCCCAAATTTTATGAGATGAAAATCTCAGAATGTACTACAGTGATTGCTGTTTAGCTGTATTGCTGTATATGAAGCTATAAGCGGAATACGCTGTATGTCGAAAAGAGAGATACGTTCATATTGCTAAAACTGATTCAAAATGTAAGAGAGGGGAGTCCTACAGATCTTTTTGACTCGGCAGGTACTTGTTTTTTTTCCAACTTCCCTACCTGCCCGAGGTTGCCATGGAAACAAACAACTACAATTTTTTGGACAACTTGTTCGCCAACAAACCCAACGCTGGCATAGGCTTTGCTCGCACGATGGAAAATCCCTTAAGCAAAGAAGAAATTGATGCTTACAAATACACCTACTCTCAACCAGGTAACCGACGTACTGAGATTACGTTATTTTAATTTGTGTGTTGCATAAGGTTAAATGTACATTGACTGTGAAGATATTTCTAAACCAGTGTTTCGAAACCCACTTTTTTGTGCGGCCTGCACTCACTACGAATTCTTTATACTAGTCCTTCACCACCTGAAAATTTTTTGACAAAGCCTCGCTCCACAAACAACTTGTTAGACTAAGTCTCGCACCGCCTACAACTTTTTTAAAAATAAGTCTGCACCACTTACAACTTGTTTGACTAAGTCTCGCACCGCCCACAACTTGTTTGACCACGTCTCGCACCACCTACACCATGTTTAAGTAAGTCTCGCACCACATACAAAAGCAAAAATGAATTTCAAAATTTAAAAATAATGAAATTCTTTTTTGTTGGTTGAATTGTAAAAAAGTACGGAAGAGCTTTGAAATAAACGAGTAACTTATTACACAAAGTGAAAATTGAATGAAGAAATACAATTAAAAAAATAATGACAAACGTGTATGTCATAACTTACAATTCAATGGATCCTGTGTTATTAAAACACTTTCCCTCGCACCCTCTGATCTGCCATTTAAAAGGAGTAAAATTATATACATATTTTTTTTGTGGGTATTTAATTTTTTCCTATTATTAAATTAATAGTTAAAACTTTCAAAGGCGATGGAATAATTTAATGATTTAGAAATCTGTTAAAATGAAATCTTGCATCACAACTAAATAATTTACTTTTTTTTCTTTTCTTTAGGAGCACTGACTCCACCGATCAATTATTATAGAGCTTCATTTCAAGGAACCGAAAAGTGCGCATCCTACGACTTGAACTACACAATGCCAGTCCTGTTAATATGGGGAACAAAGGACGCTCTGCTCAGCTGCGACATTCCCGAGGAGACGAAGAAGATGAACCCCAACATCGTCGTGAAGCTTGTGACGGAGGCTGGACACTTTGTACAGATGGACGCCCCTGACCTGGTCAATAGAATCATGAGGGAGTGGCTGGAGAAATAGAATTTCCAAATTTTGTTACCATCATTCAACTGTTACATCTCAAAGCATATAGATCTATCTCTGTGTTGAATTTTTAAAAAAATTGAATGTGATACTTTAATGATCTATAATTTAGTGGTATTTTCATTTAGGCCTTGTGACAAGCCATTGTAGTGTAAATTAATGTACATACTTGTTGTTTGTCCTGCTCATGCCAGTGACGCGGTGAGTACGAAGGGGGCATGCCCCCCACCCCCTCTTTTTGCCTCTCTTGATGTAGGAGCAAGACTTAGTCAAGACGACTGAAAAAACACACGAATGCAAGGGATGATCAACAGTGTTGTGTGTTCGTGTGTGTCTCAATGTGTTCGTTTACACGTTCCAAGTCACTTTTGCTGTATCTGCTTTTCCCCCACTCATGGCGTCACGTAAAAGATCTCTGTTGCGTGGTCCACGAGGTCCAGTCTTCACATGCGAGGTTGACACGGCATTTGATGAGCGATGGTCCTACATCTTTAACACGCAGATCCATGGTATAAGTTTTACTGCTAAATGCGCCATCATGTAGATGGTCTTGGGTTATTATTCTTATACCAAAGTAGAGTTACAAGATTACAACTACTTAGAATACCACCACCACCACTACTACTACTAATACTACTACTAATACTACTACTACTACTACTACTACTACTACTACTACTACTACTACTACTACTACCACTACTACTAAGACTACTACACCCCTACTAATACTACTACTACTACTACTACTACTACCACTACTAATACTACTACTACTACTACTACCACTACTACTACTACTACTACTACTACTACTACTACTACTACTACTACTACTACTATTACTACTACTTCTACTACTACTACTACTACTACTACTACTACTACTATTACTACTACTACTACTACTACTACTACTACTAGGTCAAATGTACGTCTTAGGTTCAGGCAAGTAATTCAACGGTGAAGCTATACCAGCAACCTGCGCACTTTAATCTGACGCTCCAGAGAGGCAACACGTTCCCGTGCAACTATTGCGTGATGCTTGGTACCTCATTTCTAAAACAAAAACATCAAAGCCGCATCAGATGTCATGAAGTTGGCGTTTCTTCTTTTGCACAGTTTTTAGAGCGTTCCTTTCGGTATTTCAAATATTTTGCTGAGATTAAACAGTCTTTTCAATTCGTCTTCATATATGTCAAGATCTAATTTCCTTTAATTAAGCATTTTTAAAAAGTATCGACTTATTTTACTTTAAATACGACATGGAAACTATGAGCAGTGATTTATATTTTTTGAAAATTTAAGACCTAAAAAACGTGAAAGTCCCGGTTTTCATAACTCCAAGCCCAGTATTTTAAAGTATAGCACTCGTGTTAGGCCGATATCCAGGTATTTTCTAGAGTCTGGATCCCGATTTTGCGACCCCAAGTGATGACTCGAGTTTTATTTCAGGGAGAAGATATTATTTGGGGAACCTATTCATTCATTCGTGACACTTAGTTTCCTTTAGGGTTGTCTTGCTCCTGAATGTTGTGATGGGCAAAGGTGAAAAATGCGGAGGGCCGGAGAGGCCTTGGTTTCTTGACTACAACATTTCGTTTGTTTGTCTTCAATGACTAACCACCTTACGCTGAGCTAGCTGCCGTTTAACGACTCTTACTGCAAAAAGCAGATTACTTACTAATTATTAAAGTATTTTTCGATAATGTTGATTTTTTTTGTTTGTTCCTTCATTTTTTTACGACATAGTTTTTAAAAATCTTGTTCTATACTATAGGCCTACATCTTTCGATTTCGGTCGTGAGGTCTCGAAACCAGAAAATCACATACAGTCGGTCTCTACTTCGCCATTAAGCTATTAAATTAATAGAAGTGACAACTTCTGTGAGAATACATCCATCAAAACAGAAAGTTCACTACCACTGTCATTTTCAGATTTGATAATTAGTATGATAACCCTGCATGAGAGACAAGTCGGACCAATGGCATTTGTATTTTGTAAACGCAGTTTGTTCCCCTTTCGCTATCTTCCTGTAGCGCATCGATCTACCACTTTTCCTTTAAAAGTAATTGTGCTTGTACTGTTTGAACGTATTTGCAATGCACTGTGTTATAGATTGATTCTATGAGGTCGCCATTTGAAACGGTACACACAAAATTATCAATGCTTTTCAAAAGAAATTTTCAATCTTTTAATCGGTGCCTAAAAGTGTGAAGCATACTGTGATAATCCATTCGTAAAACTGTCCTCTGATACAAGACGCAGTGATGTAGGTTTGGTCCTAAAATGCGAAACCTCCACATAAAGGAACAAAAAAATGCCCCCCCCCCCCACCCCGCGGGGGAAGACTGCCCCCTCCTGCCTATGCCACTGACAAGACTTACATTGGAAGTACAATGACTAAAAAAAAAAAAAGGTGCCTAAAAGTGTGAAGCATACTGTGATAATCCATTCGTAAAACTGTCCTCTGATAAAAGACGCAGTGATGTAGGTTTGGTCCTAAAATGCGAAACCCCCACATAAAGGAAAAAAAAAATGCCCCCCCCCCCCACACCGCGGGGGAAGACTGCACCCTCCTGCCTATGCCACTGACAAGACTTACATTGGAAGTACAATGACTAAAAAAAAAAAAGCAATCATGTTTGCCATAGGCGTGTGTCCTGTGACAGCAGTGTCGGCGAATGTAGTAGGCAGGTAAAAATATGCGGGTCGTTCATGCTAATATAATTTAGGCCAAGGTTCACGGGGCTCCCTCTCTTCTTTAGTCCCCTTGCTGTCCAAACGTGATTCCATAACCCAAAACTACAAGTGCAAAGTCCAAAAAAAAAAATCATTCGCCTTGAGGCCGTCTACGGGACAGCAGCACACAGTAAGTTACACACAACTGATATTTTGTGGTCACATCTGTCTCAATTTGTTTATCTACGTGCTCGGTCAAGTCGGGTCTGACTTACCTCCCCGTGTTGATGGTTACACTTTAAAAAAAAAATATTTTTTAATGATATCATCAGTTTTCAGTTAACTAGCTGGACATTTTGCTTTGACCCAGCTGTGACATGAACCGTAAAGACGAGGCTACAGAATATTGTTTTTAATGCATCAACTCCCAAATCCATAGCTCTCTTAATTGTGTATATTACTTTAAATTTCTAACATTACTTGCATGGGTTGGATAGGAATGATGGTGGGCTGATGGGCCCGGTGCATTACTTTGACCACGAACCCCGTTGTTGTGACGACTCTATGGATTCCAGACGTACGTTTTCCATATTTTTGGCACCTTTACTTTTATTGCCTCATTACTCAACGTATGACAAAACTGTCCACGAATTTTTCATTTCATAAATCACATTATTATTTCAGCTACAATTTTGCGCACTGGCTTTCGAATGCGAACCACTGTATTTGCTCGGGTGACTAGGGTGTGTGTGTGTAGTGTGTAGCTCCACGCGAGCCGGGTATATAAAGTATTGGGTTATGATACGGTCGTGAAGTCTCGCTCAAGCACCTGCTTCAATACTTCGGCAGGCCAACCATGTCTCGCATTGTTCAGACTATTATGCTGTGGACGTTTGCTGAATACTACGGCCTGTACGTCCTGTTTCATATCATCAAAGACTGCTTCCAGAAAGGTTTCCGCAAGGTTCTCCACTGGGCACCGACACCCAAGCCAAAGATACTGGACGATCCGACGCTGGGAACTCACGGTCTCCTTACTTTGGATGTAAGTATGGTGCATTAGTTTTTTTTTAATAATCTGCTGCTGTCGGAATTTTAGGATCAAAATAAACTTAGTTTGCCTTTACACTTTCCTCCCCTTTGTCACATTGTAGCACATGCATGCCCCCCCCCCCCCACTTAATGGGATTACGCAAACACCTCCTCTTTCCTACGCACGTGTTACTTTATACTCATAATTAAGACTTAAGAGAGAAGTTATAACAAATTCTTATTTTTTATATTTAAAAAAAAAAAACGCAACTTTACAGGTTGGGTAGTTAGTTAATTAAATTAATTACACTGAAATGGTCGGCTATTATTTGAATTTCGGAGATGACAGATTTGATTTGATCACGGGTGCTTTGAAGTAAAACCTCGGATGCAATTAAAGAAGTTTGCTAAGAATATGCATGAATAATTTATTGAGGTGTCTGGTCTCATAGGCAGTGGCGTGGGGGGAGTGGGGACGGGGAGGATATCTGGTCTCATAGGCAGTGGCGTGGGGGGGGGGGGGGCGGAGAGGATGTGTGGTCTCATGGGCAGGGGCGGGGGGGGATGGGGACGGAGAGGATGTCTGGTCTCATAGGCAGTGGCGTGGGGGGAGTGGGGACGGGGAGGATGTCTGGTCTCATAGGCAGTGGCGTGGGGAGAGGGGGATGGGGAGGATGTCTGGTCTCATAGGCAGTGGCGTGGGGAGAGGGGGACGGGGAGGATGTATGGTCTCATAGGCAGTGGCGTGGGCAGAGGGGGGACGGGGAGGATGACTTTTTCGACCAAATGCGTAGATTGTTGTTGTTTTTTTCTTGACAGGCGGGCGGCAACATTTTGGTCCGCCCGTAGTGGAACAACCCTAGCCAACCCACTGCAAATGAAATGAAATTTAATTTGAATGATACATTTATTAGCACATGATAAATTATCATTAGTGATTTAAGCATGCATGTCATTTTTTTTTTTTTTTTTTTTGAGATATGAACATGAAATTATTCATCCTTTTGCCCATTCCATGCAAGCCCCACGAGTTTATATCTAGTTCCTACAGCTTTTCTTATTTGAACTAAACGAGAAGGCCAAATGCCGATTGCAGTAACTCCTTGACACTGGTGAAGGAAGAGGAGGGTGTGGGGGGGGGCGGGGCGTTCTGACCACCCTGTCGTAATTATTTGGGGCGTCATTTTTGTCGGATCGCATGATACGATTTACATTTCGTGTTGTTTCCTTGAAGAAAATAATGCACGCTACCCCCCTATNCCCCCACCCCCCCTTAAACCCCCCCCCCCCCCCCGGCTTAAAAAAAAAATGAATATTCGATCTCTGTTGGTTTAGATCTAGTACTAAACGAAATTCCCAGAAGTTCACAGATAGTTCTAATTAAAATTTCTCATTTATTTATTCTTCGCACCATGTCAGGTACGTCGAGTCCAAGCAACCAGTTAAAGTAAATTATATGCATTTAACAAAAAAAGAGTATTAGTTTCTTACTGTCGGCCTATTATCTTAATTATATATTTACATATTTTAATCTTAAATAATTGAGACAACCGTCATAATTCTCACTTTACCCCATTTTACATGAGTAGTATGGTACTTACTCTAAGACTTTTTAAGTAGTATGGTACTTACTCTAAGACTTTTTCTCACTTTAACCCATTTTACCTTGTTAAAAGACTACTTAATCTTTTGTATAATTTAAGTGCATATCGTTGCCATGCTTTGCCAGGAAGTCACAATTCACTACGTGGCCAGTGGACCAGAAGACAAACCGTTGATGCTCTTTGTTCATGGCTTCCCCGAATTTTGGTTTTCTTGGAGAAATCAGATCAGAGAGTTCCAGAAAGATTACAGGTACGTCTACGCACAGGGGTATTTACAAAATAAGATACAAATTGCTGGTGAAAATAACCATTTTAACTGGAAAAAAACCAACAAAAAAAACACCAACATGGTCATCCTTTGTATAACTGTAGGCCTATATACACTTTTATCTTAAAAATATTTGAACCATACTTATAAATATTGCAGATTAAAGGTTATCTGAATTTCTAGGTAAAACCTTGGGCCAATAGAAGAGTGGTTGAATTTAATTTAAATGGCACGTTTTTATCTGTTTAAAAAATATAATAATTATGTTTTTAGATGTCATTTCTGTTGAGTTTACTTTTTTAAACAACATGTCAAGCATTCAACACTTAATAAATATATTGGCCTGTTGTTATATGTTTGGACCAGGTGCAGGTGAGTAATTTTTTCAGTGAAATTGAAACCTACTTTATAAAAGCCACTTAATTTGCAGTTGTAAATATTTGATTGCTTGCATCAAAAATTGTTGCTTATTTTGGGATGCAACTCCATGGTGCTGTCTTGCCTTACATTTTAACTGCTGTGACAAACATTATTTCCAACAGCCTGCTACATCGGTATCACAAATTCTGTATGTAGACTTCCTTATGTAATAATACAGGGCTTCAATTTTTATTTTGTGTGCACAACGACCTTAGTTATCATTTCTTCCTGAAAAAATAAAATTCTTATTAGTCTCAAATTGGTCCATTTATCCTTCTCTACAGGGTGGTTGCCATAGATCAAAGAGGCTATGGTGAATCAACAAAGCCAAAGGGCATCAGTGAATACACGGTGAAGAAACTCGTGTCCGACATCAGGCAGGTCATTTTGGCCCTAGGTTTGTTATAAAAAATATTTTAGAAACACTTTACATTTTTATTGAAATAGCAAGAGGACAAAGTGGTGCAGTGAAGTATTTTTATTTAAAAATGCATCCAATAAAAATACTTAGACTAAGTCAAATGATTAAATTAATATTAAACAGTATTAACTGTAACAGAGCTAAGTAATTAAATTATTCAAGTTAAGTTGATTTCTTGCACATATAGTAATCTAGTGAAGAATTTCCCAAAGTAGTGTTCACAGACTGGGACCGGTCCGCGAGATTTAATTTGCAAGTCCGTAAAACATAGATAGACTATTTATAGAAAAGAAAAAATAAAATATTGAAAAAATTTGCGCCAGCTCCTGGTGCAAATTTTGAAACTTGTCCATTCATCCACCAAACTTAACTGACCTGTAACTACAGCATTTTTAAGCTTTTAAATTTGTTTTTGGCCTGTCACCTTTAAATATAACATCCAGTTCTGATTAAACCAATAACACCAAATGTTGTTTTTTTTCAAACTTCTTTAAATACCAAGTCAGATTCTAGAAAGGCTTTATGACTTTTGCATTTAAAAAAAAATTGACATTTCTATAGCACAACCTAAAAAAATAAATACTGACTCTGAAAATAAAACAAATTTATCGAAGATAAAAACAACAACCCACATCAAAGCATTTTTCATTAACACTCATCCAGAAAAATGCATGATGAAAGCAATATTCAATATAAATTTAAAAAAAAATTTTTTTTTGTTTCATTAGACATGGTAATTAGTGGAAGAGACGGCAATCAGGTTAGAAAAAATGGGAAATGAGAGAAACAAAGTATGGGAAAAACTGAAAAAAAGAATGCAACAAAACAATGAAAGTGTTGGCAAGAAGTCCTCATTAGTGAACAAACAACAGTAAAAAAGAATTGAATAAAAATAACACTATTTAACACAAATAAAACATGAAAAAAAAAAACCTCAGCCGATTGACTTTGTTCTTTTATTGCACACACCACAAGGGAAAAAGGTTGTGAAGTACTGGACTAGATTACTAGACCGTCTTAATACAATAATTCTCCAGGTTACAAGAAATGTATTTTGGTAGCCCATGATTGGGGAGGGGCAGTGGCCTGGCCTTTCGGAAGACTGTTTCCTGACATGGTGGAAAAGTTGATTATTATGAATGCTCCTGCGGGTCCAGTGTTCCAAAAAATTCTTCACTCCAATAAGCGGCAGCTCAAGATGTCCTGGTAAGAACTGTTAGTCTTTCAGTGCATGGCCCAGCGGCTTGATAAGCTATGAATGCTTTTAAGAAAAATCCTTTATTTAAAAATAACTTCATGCCAAGCCAATTGGTATTGTTGATGTTAAGAAAATATATAGGTTTGGCCCCAATATTTATAAAAAAATCTTAGACTGTATACCTGTGATAGGGGTGAAGCTTAGAGCTGAGTACCATTCTGTTTAGTGATAATAAGTTAATAATTAGAATTGGAGAGGTCAGATGGTATAAATTTAATTTTACCAATTGAATAAAAAAAAAATGCATTTAAAGCAAGTTTATTTAAATAAGTACTCATAATTTTATGTTGCAGGTACATGTTTTTTTTCCAACTTCCCTATCTGCCTGAGTTTGCATTGAAACTAAACAACTACCATTTTTTTGACAATATGTTTGGTAACCAACCCAAAACTGGTATCGCCTTCTCCGAAGCATTTCAAAACCCTTTAAGCAAAGATGAAGTTGATACCTACAAATACACCTTTTCTCAACCAGGTAAGAGAAGACCAACAGTATTTACTTTTATTGGTTTTATTATGTGTACCACATATTTTTAAACATCTGATTATGTATGAAAAACTTGCCAATCTTCATTTAAAAAATATAATAATTGCAAAAGTCATAGCATATTTTGTTTATACATCTTTATTTGCATTTTTTTCTGAGGAAATCACTCAGTGTTGTATGAATACAAAAAGGTCACTTTAAATTAAAAAACTTTGAAAATTTCTCATTAGGTGCATTGACGCCGCCAATCAATTATTATAGAGCTACATTTCAAAGAAGTAAAGAACGTGTCACCTATGACATGGACTATTCAGTCCCAGTCCTACTAATTTGGGGGTGCAAGGACGTTGCACTATGCAACGACATTGCCGAGGAGACTAAGAAATCTAACCCCAACATCGAAGTGAAGCTTGTGCCAGACGCTGGACACTTTGTACAGATGGACACCCCTGACCTGGTCAATAAAATCATGAGAGAGTGGCTGGATAAATAGCAATGGAAAATAGTACAATATCATTGTGTTTCTACATGTAATTACAATGAAGAGAAGGTTTTTTTTTTATATTTTAAATCAAAGATTTAATTTGAAATTAATTTTTTCATATGTATAACTAAGTAGCAATTTTGTTATGTAGCTTTTGTGATAAGCCTTATATCATGAATAAATGTACACAAATTTATATATAATTACCCCCACACTCAAAGGACCAATGGCGTACATGAATAACATTCCCCAATGTTAATCTTACTGTTTATGTCTCCAAAATAAAGGTCACCTTGAATTACATCAATGCTCATTACAATGTTAAAAATGAGTTTTCACATATCTGGGGTGAATATATATTTTGACTTTTTTTTAAAGCATTTATCTAGACTTTTAATCAATTCAAAAGGGAAAGTATTGTTGACTTCATAATAAAAGTTTCATTACTGCCATTGTAATTGTTTTTCACACACCTTGCTGCTGAAGGGGAGCACAAATAGTAAGGTGTTTTGATGGGTAACTGTTTATACCATCTTATATTAGATGATGACATTAACAAATTAAATACTTGCACTACTTCAATGCCACTCATGAAAGTGAAAGAAGTGCTAAAGTGGTGTTAGGCAAACTCTCTTTAGAGAGTTGCTTGACATCTAGTTGAAAAGTCCGACGATGAGTCTAATGGATCCTTCAGTATTTAAAAAATTGAGACGTTCTATATATCAAATCCCCTCTCCCCCACCCCATCTTAGAATTGTATAGATATATCAGTAAGATGTCCTTTTGGCTCTATGTTGGTAAAATCATATCTCATAAACGTTCCACCGTTAAAAATTTTGATCCAATTTAGTGGGCAATAAGCCTTCATTGTACCGTACTTGTAGTGTAATTGAATACATTTTTTTTAACAGTATGAACAACATTAAAATTTGTTTTTTTTTAAAATTAATCAACCTAAATCGCTCTTTGGATAAACTGTCATGTCCTTAATATTTGAATCCATTTTTGTCAAGCAGTTAAAACTATTTCAAAATATTGTATTGTTTTATTAAAAATAACATTGGCACTAAATCTAAAAAGAATAAAACCTTTCCCTGCATTTTAATAACTTAAGTTCATAAATAAGAACAACACCGACTTATTAAATTAAACATTTAAAAGTTTATTGTTCAGATCTTAAAGTGCGGCTGAAGTTTTTAAATTTTTTTCCCTCTTCATTAATTAAGACGATTGATATACAGAATATTTTGAAACACGTGTGTTTTATATTTTATGTTTTATGACAGACGTAGCAAAATGCAGCCCGGTGTACAAAATGCAAAATTAGACTTTAGGATAATTTCAGAATTAAACAAAGATATGTGAGCAGGGCTGACAAGGGCTGGGGGACTGCAGCCAGATATATGGAACTTTTATTGTTTGTTACTTTTGGAATTTATTCAACTTAACTTTTCCTTTGAATCAGGCCTGTATATTTATCTGCCCAAACACACACACCCTTGGCTGCCTTTTATGTAAGTTTCAGGTGGTAAGATAGATATATAATTTCAGACACTGCACTATACATTGCATAGAAATAGAACAGTGGAACTCAAGAACTCAGTACATGCATCTTGTTTTATTACAGCATAGAGTGGAGAGAGTTACATTTATGCCTTTAACTGTGCAATCCGAAATTTTCTGACCATTATGTGTTACCATATGCTTGACTAATGAAAGAAACTCACTTACTATAAAATTTAAAAAAATCAATTAAATGTAATTTGTTTTTTCTCTTTAATGTTCATCAAAACTCAGTTGACAGTGGTATTACAAAAAACTTCTGAAGAGCTCTGGGCTGTGATGGGCTCACATATAAATATAATCAGTTGGAGTTTATTAATAATGTATGTACAGTGTTCCCCCAATGATCTGAAGGGTTGCATTCTGAACAAAACAACTCTGGGGCTGTTCAAAATTCTCCAATGGTTAGCATGCTACTTCCGTGTTGTGTCTTAGAATGTACAAAAATGGCAGATCAGATTGAAAGAATGAAAAAAAAAACATCCTTACCAGATTCATAAACACAAATTACTAACCACAGGGAGAATGTGAAATTCCTTTTTAGACCAGAAAAAAAGTACAGCTCTGGGAGATAAAGGAAGAAAAACACTTTTATTTGAGACATGGGCTGTTCATAGAATATATATTAAATAATGTCATTTTAAAGGCATTTATTGATAAATAAAATTGTTAAGTTCTTAAAGAATCTATTTGAACTATCAGAGAAATGGTACAGACCAAACAATTTTACAGCCCGTTACAAAATGTAATTTAGTCCAAGGACCCCTTTTGCCTGTCAGATGAAGCGCATGGAACTCTAAAGTCTGTCAGATGAAGGCCATGGAACCCTATAGTCTGTCAGACGAAGGCCATGGGACCCTAAAGTCTGTCAGATGAAGGCCATGGAACCCTATAGTCTATCAGATGAAGGCAATGGGACCCTAAAGTCTGTCAGATGAAGGGCATGGAAACATATAGTCTGTCAGACAAAGGCCATGGAACCCTATAGTCTGTCAGATGAAGGCCATGGAACCCTAAAGTCTGTCAGATGAAGGCCATGGAACCCTATAGTCTGTCAGACGAAGGCCACGGACACCTCCTTATAACAAAGTATTTAAATGCATGTAATAAAATTACAAATGAAATGCAGCTCATGTACCCCTTGCCACCTTTTCACAGACTCCCTAAGGGGTCTGTGGACCAAAGGTTAAGAACCACTGACCTAAATCATCCAACATGTGCAAATCAAGGGAACACTGTCGTATGTTTGCTTGATTTTGGTCCGCAATAGCAAAGTTTAAACAATAAAAACATTAATAGATTGAGCACAGATTAAAAAATATGAAAACATCAATGTAATTGCCTGGTTTACTTCAAAAAAAGGTAACAATTAAAAAGAAAAAGATTTCTCTTTCAAACAAATATATATGGGGAAAAAAAACCTCCAAAATAACTAAGAATTTTAGCTATTAAAATAAGAAAAAATGGTAAAGTTAAAGAGAAAATATAAGACCTCGCCAACCAAGATAAAGTCCTTATTTTATGGTGCACTGTTAATAAACATTGTTTTCCCCAGAAGTATGTCTTAAAACCATTAATCCTGCTTCATTCATATATCAGGATTCTGAGCAAGTGGTGTTCATCTTGGCCAGCCAGGAGTAAGTAGGTGTTAAATGCATTCCCAAGGGACTGGACCCTATCAATTTTAAGCTGCAGCAATTTTGGTTCCAATCAGCAGGGAGTCTAAGGTTATGGAGTGACTTTGGGTAGCCACCATGGGTGACAGCCCCCCCCCCACCCCCTGTTTGTGTACCATTCAGCAAATAATAATAACAAAAAAGTCAAAGGCTTTACTTATGATACACCAATATTTGTGAGCTGAATTTAGCAGCGGATTACCCACCAAACCAAATCATGCGAAATAGATACATTTACATCTTGTCAAATTTAATCACAAATGTCAATGACCACCCAAAACCTTTTTTTTTTCTACCTTCTCTCAATTCAGAAAAATAGCTCCTTTCTGTCATTTACTAACCATGTATTCTTTTAATTCAGTACAGCTAAAGCTAGTTTCTTCTCACCTCTCATTTTATGAGACATCTATTTTACTAATTACCTGCATGTTAAATTACATGTTTAATTAAACCACACCCCCCCTAGAAAAAATTGTTCATTATTTATGACAGCTTAACTGGAAATATGATGAGTACTAAAAAAAAAATCAGACTGCCCTGGACAGGCCATATTGAAAGGATGCCGTATTGTAGCGCAGCAATAGCAATTTACAGGCAGAAGCCTAGGGGCAGACGGCTCACCGGTCGACCAAGACTGAGATCGACGATGAAGAAAAGGATTTACATCAGTTGGAAGTTCGTGCATGGAGGCGGAAAGCCATAGATCGATCTGAACGGAAGGATGTGGTGGAGCAGGCCAGGACCCTAAATGGGCTGTAGCGCCACTGATGATGATGAATTCCTTAAAAATCAAAATATGGAAATGTTTTCAGATTATGTTGGTGCAGAGCAAAGAATATATCTGGCAAATCACAGAAAATATAATTGGGCTAATTTTCTGCTTATTAATTTGAGCTAATTTTAAAAAAATTAAAAATCTTGATATATTAGTAGCTACCCCTAGATACATAGTTAATAAATTGCTTAAATGATACAGACAAAATGCTAGGATATTGTTTTAAACATTATGAGGGGAAAAAATATTAAGAAATGCATTTCATTATCTCAAATTAAAATTGAACAATATTTGTTGATATCTTTCAATACATGATAATAATATTTCATAGATTATAGGCAGAACACAGTATTGCAGCAGTACTGATCCCAATACCAGAAGGGAGGAGCTTTTTTAAATTTTAAAGGCAAATAACATACGGTTAGCATCTTCAAGTAAAAAAAAACACTCTTAGCATCTTCGAGTAAAAAAAACAACATACGTTTGACGCACACACAAAAAAGGAGAAAGGAAACACAAAGAATCCCCAACAGTCAATGACCTAAAGCTCGAGACAATTTTATTTGAAAAAGGAAACTTATAAAAGCCACCCCAAGAAATTTTTCCACATAAAGCATTAATAAAAACTTATTTCTTTGTATTTTTGTGTGGCTACAAGAACACAAAAGTAAAATGGCACAATCATGAGGTTTAAACCAGGTATTTTACTTAAGAATCCAAAGTGCTACAAAATCATTGCATGAATGAAATTTTTTTTAACTTCTGATGGTGATTATACAGTAGGGATTTTTAAAAAAATTATTTATGCAAATCTAATGCAATCTAATTTAACGAGACATTTCGCAATTTAATCATGGAGCGCTACACATTTTGAAGCCAAGCCAGAACTTAAGTTTTATTTTATCTGAAGTTGACATGACAACTAAACTGCTAAGTCGACTTAACTTCTCTCATGTAAACTTATCACATTACCAGAACAAAAAAATGAATAAGAAAAAACTGAAGGCATAAAAGAGGAATTTAACACTTATCAGTTAGAAGTAATTTTGCTTAAACGCATAATTTAACAATGTGCAAACATGTTGGTTAATTATATAAATTACTAATTAATTGAAATGGATAGGGGAAATTAACAAAGAAATAACTAACGGAATGTTTTTGTATTTTTGGGTCTAAGCTCTGATCTCAAAATTTGATGAGGGAAAAATGATTAAATATTGTAACAGAATAGTTTTATAGTTATAGTATGTAACCGAATAGATAAATATCATCAATTTAAAAAACAGATATTACCCTAACTACATAGTGATACATAGTGATATTTTATTGGTTTGAAAAACAGTGCTGTCGATGTTACCTTTTTTAACCTGTTGTTTAAAAAGGACCATCAATCAAATTTATTTGATAATTATTTGTAGCAAAATGTAAAAATTCAGGAAACATTTTATCCTTTCTTTTTTTTTATGTTAATTTTTTTTCAAATGGATATGCAGTATGAATCAGGTGCTCAAATCATAAGACTCAAGTTCATGTTTCTATGGCTGGCAAGTCAATCATAAGACTCTAGTTCATGTTTCTTTGGCTGGCAAGTCAATCATAAGACTCTAGTTCATGTTTCTATGGCTGGCAAGTCAATCATAAGACTCTAGTTCATGCTTCTATGTTCTATGGCTGGCAAGTCAATCATAAGATTCCAGTTGATTTTTCTTTGGCTGGCAAGTCAATCATAAGACTCAAGTTCATGTTTCTATGGCTGGCAAGTCAATCATAAGGCTCTAGTTCATGTTTCTATGGCTGGCAAGTCAATCATAAGATTCCAGTTGATTTTTCTTTGGCTGGCAAGTCAATCATAAGACTCTAGTTCATGCTTCTATGTTCTATGGCTGGCAAGTCAATCATAAGATTCCAGTTGATTTTTCTTTGGCTGGCAAGTCAATCATAAGACTCTAGTTCATGTTTCTATGGCTGGCAAGTCAATCATAAGACTCTAGTTCAGCGGTTCTCAACCTGTGGGTCACGACCCCTTTGGGGGTCGCACGACTCTTTTCCAGGGGTCGCCTAAGACCATCTGAAAACATATTTCCTTACAGCTATGAAGAAGCAACGAAAATAATTGTGTGGCTGGGGGTCGCCATGACAAGAGAAACTGTATTAAAGGGTCGTGGCACTAGGAAGGTTGAGAACCACTGCTCTAGTTCATATTTCTATGGCTGGCAAGTCAATCATAAGACTCTAGTTCATGTTTCTATGGCTGGCAAGTCAATCATAAGACTCTAGTTGATTTTTCTTTGGCTGGCAAGTCAATCATAAGATTCTAGTTCATGTTTCTATGGCTGGTAAGTCGATTCATTTTCAAAATAAATATGTAGCTCTCACATAGGACTTGTCATTGGTGGTGGTAGTGGTGTGGGTAGAGTCGTTGAGGCCGTGTGGCATTCACCTCATTTACAGTACATAAGGGTTACAGGTAAATCAGATATGACTTTGATTAAAATGAAACGATTTTTCAATACTCACCTCGACGGCCGTAACGCAGCATGCTGCAAGAAGTCAGTTGTTCTGACAAACCAGCTGTGATTTGTATCATTGTAGATGCGAAACGTTGGTATTAACATTTTAAAAAATTATTTGATAAACTTCCAAAATTCTTTTCCCTTGACTGCCTGATCATTACCATTATTAAAATAATCACTCAGTACCTAAATTGCATTATCGGAAAACAAACAAACCACAAAAAATGGCTTAAGACCGGATTTCTACACATGATAATGAGTTAGCCTGAAGAGAAAAAAAAATCATTAACAACCCTAACTAGCCCCAATGTTAAAAATTGTTCAGGTTATAAATATTAATATAATGAAACAAACATTTGCATAATAGCATAATTTTAGACATTTACCATATCAATGAAATACAAGTAGTTACACATTAAATACTCCTTACTTTATTTAAAACCTAACCTGTGTTTGATGAGAAATTAAAAATGGTATAATACAGAATTTAGATTCTTGTAAAAGCTGTAAAGAATGATGGGCAAACATTGAGCAGTGCTTAGAAAGCCAATTTCAACCTCTGGATGAACTTAATTAATATTGATGTAAGAATCGATGTTGATAAGAATTTTAAAAAATATCACATGTTTCTAATGACTGTGGCAAGTAATATCATAACTAAGATCAAACAATTGAAACTGTATGAAGAGACTAAGAGCACTGCCCGAGTGTGTCAGAAGTTTCTTCAAATTTTTTTAGGAATTTAATACTCAGCAGTACATTTGTAGATTCAAAGGTGGATTTTCATAAAATTTTACTTTGACATAAAGGAACCGGAAAGTTTTTGGAAGCAGTGGGTTGAATCCATGAAGGACTAAACAGGACATAGAGGGAATTAAGCAATTAAATTTAATAGATACAATAATAATATTTCTTCAGGTGTGTATGCATGCATGGCCGTAACACTGTGTTCAATAGGCGCACACAATAAAATTCCCAGAGTTTTGCCCTAATTTGGATTCTTTTTAAGTGTGTTACTTGAATGCATGTTTTCTCAAGTAACTTTAGTTGATGGGAAGTTTACGCTGTTGCAATTTTTTGACGAGTTATTGCTAGAAGACTCAATAATAATCTTTCATTTTAACTGGAAAGCCGCCCCTAGGCGACCGTTTCGTCCCCGCTACGTCCCGACCGGACAGCTCCCTGGGCGGTGGGGAGTGGTAACGCAACACCACCTCCCCGGAGAGAAAGTAAAGCCGTCCTGACCCACAGGAGAGCAGACTATGGACGCTTTAAACGCAGCGCCCTCGGTCGGCCGGACGTCCCTTAGGCCAGGAATGAAGTTCCTGGCGCGCTTCCGCACGGTCTGGGGCTTCGGCCCTGGCCCGTTTGGGGGAGCTGGGGGTGGGGGGGTATTATGAGTGCAAACTCGATGAACCACCGACACCATCTCCAAAGTGATGTTAACTGGAAATGAGCATTACTTTTCTTATTCTGATAACTTGAGAATTCTCCTTAAACAGCACCGTGTTCTTTAGCAATAATTAAAATTAATTAATATATTGGTAACTTGATAGAATGCAGTCTTTGAGATCCAGAAAATTTGACATACCGTGCATTAAGGTGACATTAGCGAGAGGAACACTGCCTGTCACATGAACTAAGAGCCAATGGCAAATGTGAGGCACTATCTGTCAACTAAAAAGCTTTGATACATCACCGCATCTTCGATCAAATGGCTCTCTGAGTCCACTGAATTTTTAACACTTTACATTTAAGTTAACCGCGTTTCATTGCTAGGACATTATTTACTTTCTAAAATTGCTAATATGAGATTATGTATAACAAATCATATTTAAGAAAACTTGGCTTTTAATGTATTTGGACAAAGTTCAGTGCCGTCAATTGCCTTTTAATCTCTACAGCAGGGATTCTCAACCTGTGGGTTCCAAACCCTCCGGGGATCGAACTGGGGTCGCCTAAAACCATCGGAAAACACATATTAATGAAGTAGCAAAGAAAATAATTTCATGTTTGGGGATCACTACAACATGAGGAACTGTATTAAAGGGTCATGGCTTAAGGAAGTTTGAGAACCACTGCTCTACAACAGCGTACTGACCAAAAGAAAAAATGAATAATACCTGAAATCTTAATGGTGATCTTGGTATTGTAAGCAATGTCCACATTCTATCAGGGATTTAAAGTGCATTGTAATAACTTAACAGCATTGAGTTTAAACAAATATTAATTGAAGTGATGAATCTTAAGTTTTAAACAACACAAAGATATTTATAGTCTAATTGCTGTCTAATCAGGCCAATATCAGGAAAGTTCTAGGAAGAGATAAATTTTAAGTTTTAAACAATACATAGATATTTATAGTCTAATTAGACCAATATCAGGAAAGTTCTAAGATATAGTCATAATGAAATGTTAGCAACGTCCTTTAATAATATGTCTATAATTAAAACATTTAACAAGGCAAAACTGAGACCTCATCAAAACATTTCTTTAGAATCAATTTGTTTTCCAATAACACTGATATTTTTCTTCATCATGTTTCACTTGAAATTGTAAACAGGAATTAATAAAAACAATGTAAAAAACTTATTCACTGTTATAAATCATAAATTATCCAAGTAAGTGGTAAAAAAAAAAAAAAAAGGGGGAGAAACAAAATCAAAATTTAACAAAAGAATACATTTCTTCATCAAGTTTCACTTGAAATTGTAAAAAGGAATTAAAAAAAACAATGTAAAAAACTTATTCACTGTTATAAATCATAAATTATCCAAGTAAGTGGTAAAAAAAAAAAAAAAGGGGGGAGGAACAAAATCAACATTTAACAAAAGATTTCTTCTTTTAACCATCTAAGAATGAAACTGTGAATACATGAGTCCAGTTGCTGATATAGCATCCCCCAAACCAACTGTCTTGACTGGATGCCTGCACACTAAAACGGGACTGAACACAAAGAAGAAATCATCCCGTCTCCATGAGATGACCGGGTTGTGGGGATCAAAGTCTTTTTCTTTATCACCTGAGAACAACTTGAACCTTGAAGGGATTTTCAGCTCAACGAGGTCCTCTTTCAGGTTTGGAATGTCGCACGCTTGCAGGCCGGCCACCTGCGTACCTGCTGCGGTGGCCTTGTCCACATTTGACCAAGCTGTGTCCCGGACGCCAACGATGTGATAGGTTAAGGAGTGGAAGTGAATCCGCGAAAGCCTGGATGAAGGATGGTTGCTGGACTTTCCGTATTTCTGTAAAATCCACAGCATAATGTCGGAGATTTTGTAAATCTCAGGCTGCCCGTTGTAGTCGTCAAAGTGGTCATGGTGTGGCCCATTCAGAGACTTGGAGGAAAACACTATTTCCTGTTCATTCAGGCCGAGGGAATCAACATTTGGTAATGCCTGGGAGAAATTTTTAAAAAATATTTACATTATTTATTTAACATATTCAGTAACTTCATTAAATCCAATTAAATAATTTAATGATGTGATTAGGAAGTTTTGGGTGTATGTCATAAATGGGAGGGGGCGGAGATATAAAGGGATGGATGTAGAGTAAAACCAAGAAAAACTAATATGACAAGGTTTATTTTTTAAAAATAACAAATAAATCAATGAACTGAGGCAAGAATGTTTTGGCAGAAATATTTGTTTTGCCTCTAGATTTGGATTCTGAAAATTTGCAAACAGATTAAAAAGAAAGAAAAAAACACAAAAAACCCAGAGAAAATTGAACTAAAACTTGATTAAATAATATTCAAAGTAGCTTAAACATTTAAAATATAAACATAGAGAGAGTAAAAGGGGAAATGAATTACCAAGAATGAAATGAATTACCAGAATGATGCCTTAACTTAATTTCTTACTTCCTTAACTCTATTTTTTAAATTTTAGCATAGCAGATTTGTCAATTTGAGTGCAATACTCATTTTTCAACTCGAGTTCAATTCATATTTGTCAATTCAATTGCAATGCATAATTATCAATTCATTTTTTTTCCTACTTAATTTATGTTCAGTGTGTGGCCATATAACCATTATGTAACTTTTTTTTCACATCAAAAAAGAAAAAAAAAAAATCTGCAAAAAAAAAAAAAAAAATTTAAAAAATAATTAAAGTGCAAAGGTCCATCACCAAGTATAGCTGATGTCAGATTGGAGAAGCAAGCAAACATAAATGGATTATTATGGTATCTGTAACTCTGGCATTGGACTTTAATACATATTTTAGGGGGTGGGGCGTGGTTGTCTGTGTGAGAGTACTTGTTTTGTAAATCTGACCAGAAAAAAAAAAAATCATCTGAATAATGCTTAAAAAGTTCTTTTCTTGTGAGGGATTAATAACTATTCAGTTAGGGTACCAAATTGAAAATATAATCAAGGTTTTATCAAATGCTCTGTCTAAAAATTTATTTTTTTAAATGGGAGTTTTAAGTCCTTACCACTGTGATTTTTTTTTTATCCCAGCATATTTTTTTTATAAAAGGTGGAAAAAATGGGGGAAAATTCTGTTATGGAGTGCTATTGAGGCCCCAAACATAAAAATGTCCTCTATGCTGTGTCATGCAAGGGCCAGGGTTATAAATTATAACAATACTTGGGTCTACATTTGGTGTTGGTGTCTTTCTAAGGATGTGTAAAGTGGGAGGGTAGCGGCCTGACTGGTATTCACATCATTTAGTATAAGTATAAACATGATTGTTATAGAAAAACTTGATTTCCTCCTTGGGCTTACATAAACCTAACTAGATGTACAAAACATACATTTAAACAACAGATATAAAAGAATTCGTTTTAGGGCAAAAAGTTTGAATGGAAAAAAAACAAAAAAACTTGACATACTTTAGCTAACCATCTGATACAAATAAGTGGCTAAATTTAGAAACTCGTAGTTATAGTTATTGCCCTTATTATTATGGAAATGCAGGTGCTTGGCAGCAATGTTTATTCATAATTTATGTTAAAATTTAGGCTCAATAAATTTTAGATTAGGTTCTTGCAACAACTGCCACACTTTGAGAGATCAAAACATAAAACTAAGCCAAACTGTGTACCCAAACTCTGGCTCATGGGCATAAAAAAGAACATGGAGACATTTCAAGGCACAATTGTGGAGAATAGATAAAGGAAAAATCAATCCACATGTCAAGTGCAGTAAAAACATTCGGGAATTAGCATTTCATGAATCAAATGCTTTACAGTTAAAAATCTGTTAACTGAAGAGATATGGGATTGCGTTTCACAGGAACAACACATTGTTCCATCAATGCTGGGGTTATTGATTTTTTTTGTGAGCAGTGAATGGCATCAATTTATTATAATTTAGCTCCCATTGTTACATTAGAAAATAACTGAACAAGCTCGTACTTCAGAATTCAAATTTAGATTATCAGACAAGTTAGAAAACTGTGTGAGGTTTTAAAACAGATGTTCATGAAACACTAACCAAGTGTGTACTGAGTGCCTGCCTGGATTGATCTCAGTTTAGATCCTCAAAGGGCCACTCATGGTTTGCAGACACTGTTAACATTTAGCGATTGCCAAAAGTGTAACATGGGTTTGGGTAGATTAAGAATGGGGGCGGGTATGGTGCCATAAGCAAGTTTTTTTTTAAGCATCAGCAGTAAAGAGGAACCTTCTGGTCTGATAAAGGAACAGGGGCATGATTGGACCAGCCACCAACTCTTGCTACAAGGGCCAATTCTTGCTCATTTAAGCCCAGCGATGACACTCCATGTGGTAAAACCTAATAATAATTCATATTATTTCAACAAATCATGGACAAACTGTTCAAAGGACATAAAATGAATTATTTTAACTTTTTCCCCCCCCCCCCCCTTTCCTATTGGGCATAGTTTAACTATAGAGTCACCTACCTATCATTTAAAAAACATTTTGTACAGGGTGGTTTACCACAGCTCAAACAGAATCAGTAACTAATAAAGAAATTGTTTAAAAATGGCTAATGCATGAAGATAAAATCTCTGCTGTGAGTTAACTTCATATCATGTGAAATCCTTTCCCCACAAAACTAAAACAAAACAACTAGAGTTCTCGACATGCAACTCACCTCCTCAATAATCTGTCGCACAAAATCTTCATTGGCCATGCTGGCAAGCTCCAGGTGCACAGGAACAGAGGATGGGACATCCTGGAGCAATGAGACCATCTTTTCCAAACGTTCATCAAAAAATTCAGGAGACTGACCATCCATTATGTTGAGACCTACGATAAAAAAAATAATTTTTTAAGTAAAAATTTGATATAGAAACAACCCTTGAACACTATAATGATAATACAGAGCAGAATCATAAAAATGAGGGAACATTTTTTAAAGTTGAAAGGTTTACAGTTCACAAAAATCACAAGATTTTATTTTGTTTTTCCCCACTAGAATTTAAAAATGTGTTTTCCCCAGTGCAGCAGAAGAAGATGATGCTCACTTATGTCTACTTTGAGATTAGTCTTGCAGTCGGTCCACATCTCTTTCACTAAGACTCTAGCTCACCTAATTCCTCTGAAAGAGGGTTCATCATTTTATAGCTAATATGGGATGTCTTTGAAATGCTCAATCTTATACACCTTTTTTGCACCATTTGTGTGGGAATTCAAATATCTTTTCTTCCATTTGGAAGATGGTTAGCAATTTTGGGTGGGGGGAGATGGTGTTCAACTTCAATGATAAATCTTTAGACAATTGGTTACACTTTTATAACAAAACAATTGAAGATGGAATAATGGTGAGGGATTAAAAGGGAAGTTAATTTTTTTATTCTTAAATTTATTTTTACCTGACATGTTTTAGGGGAATGGTAGATAACAAAAATATCAAATGCTCTTCGAAAGAATGGAGACAGGCTTTTTAAAAATGTTGATCATTTGCTTTGGTGAGGATTGACACTAAGAGAGCTTCGACAACAGCTATCAAGGAATTTATAAGCTTGTAAATTTTTTAATGAATAAGAATTTTAAAATTTAAATTTGAATGTCTAAGAAGACAAAAAATGTTTAATCTCTAACACAAATTACTTAACAAATGGCATGTAAAGTAATGTATTTAAAACACAATAAACGGCATATGGTGCATTTGAAACAAGATGAATTGCAAACCTAACGGCACTTTATCATTTATGCAAGGTCTTAATGGCAAATAAAATTACCTGAAAGTAGAATAAGATCTGGCTGAAAAGTTTTGATGCTTTCAAAATATGCTTCAAGCATAACAATTTTAGAATTGGACTCATCATGACTGGTTATGAATCTGTTTGCCACAGGGGCTGACAGATTCCCCCATTGTTCTCCAACCTTGTATTCCATGATGAGATGAACCTCATCTTTCGGGATCCGGCATGTTGGAGGTATTTTTACAGCCTTTGGCATTAGCCTTTCCAACAATGGACCCACAGGCCCAACAAAATTGATCTGAGGAAGTGACATCATAGATTTATGCTTCTGACCAAAAACAAATGTGGTCATAAACAGATGATGAGGAAAACAAAATAAGATAGTTACTTGTTTTTATAATGTTTTTATTATTAAACTATAATTTCTTTAAGATACAACATTTTTTTCTAGCCACAAGGAAGAAGACAATCTGTATAATAATAGAGATAACATGAAAAAAAGTTTTAAATAAATGATGAAACAAATCAAATTTTTTTTTTTTAAATAACTAAAATATTATACTTACAGACAAGCTGGGAAATAAACTTGATGCCTTCTTTGCCATTAGTGCTGCATTCCCACCGATAAAATGCTGAGAAAGAAAAAGACATAACTTTGAGGAAACGGCTTCCAAGATTTATAATAAAGAGCAATCAGTAAGCAGTTAGAAAAAATAATATAAAAAAGTTTAAAATGGTTTTCATTATATAATTAAAAAATACTCATACGGCACTACCATTATTGTGCTCTGTCTGATTTCAATGGGGGGGGGGGGGGGAACACAATCAAAAGTAGAAAGACAAGCCTGAGTTGCAATGTAGCAGGAGCTCATTCTTCATACTAAGAAAATAATGTCAACATCATTTTGAAAATCAAACCTGTTTTAAGAATTAATAAATTTAAAATAGATGACAAGCTTAGAAAATAAATTCTCATACCTCTACATGGTTCAATGTTTCTGCTGTTTCAATAATTTTTTGATATATGGGTTGATCTGTAAATGGACGTTCTGCAGCACTTCCTCTTGCGAAATAAAAGGCAAATGTTTCTTGCAAATCATTAAAATTGCTTAGAACATTTTTATTTTCCCGTTTTCCAGGTAGGATTTTTAATGCATTTAGCAAAGCCACACCAGACACAATGATGTCTACATTAGAGTTGATGCTAAAAAAAAAAAAAAAGAAGTATAATTCCTGCGCTTATTTCAATACTTAAGTGAAGTGATATAGAATATTTCTAATTCTAATTCTTGCAAATCATTAAAATTGCTTTGAACATTTTTATTTTCCCGTTTTCCAGGTAGGATTTTTAATGCATTTAGCAAAGCCACACCAGAAACAATGATGTCTACATTAGAGTTGATGCTAAAAAAAAAAAAAAAGAAGTATAATTCCTGCGCTTATTTCAATACTTAAGTGAAGTGATATAGAATATTTCTAATTCTAAATGATGCAAAATGAAGTCTTTTAAAATATCTTTATATCTTTTTACATATATAGTTATTTTTAATAGGCCTTATGTGAAAATTAAAAAAATAAGAACATTTTTCACTAGAGTGACTATTTTTTTCTCAAATTAAAACCAGGACATTTAAAATTGTTTTGGTGCCATGGGTGTCCAAAAGTATGCAATAACTGTTGTTACATGAAGATCTTTTCTGCCTGTAAAGTGTTCTTTACAAAAATATCATATTATCTTGATGCCAGTTTGGATGATTTTTGTTTTTTAAAATTGTGTTATCAATTTATGCCATGCCATGATATCAGATGAGTTCATTTTTTTTATGCAAGGCCATCTATAAATGAGGTCATGCCATTTAGCCTGATTATTTGCCCCACCCCAATTTTGGTCACCAATTTATAACACCAATTAGACACTTTTATCACACATTTGATGCATGATGTCATTTGTAGACAATTATGGATATTCCCTAACTAATTGTTTTTTCTTCTGTATAGTCTACAAGTGTATTCTTCTTCATATCTGAGGGCCCACGATCAATTTAGTGATCATTTTGGCTCCTGGTTTGAATTCACAGTTTGCCTTCTCTTAGATGAGCAGCTGTCCCAGGCTAACAAGTCCCACCCACCCGGGGTGCTTTAGTGGGGATTGAACTCCAGACCACGAGCTATTTAGATTGAGTCAGTGATTGGCAAATAATGAACTATTGGCAGTATTGGCCTAATCAATCAATTATTCAAGGGTTGCACTATTTGATTTAATAATTACATTAATTAAGTCTCTTAATCTTTAATTAGACTAGAGTTAGAGTTCATAATTTTAAAGAAATTTTAAGCTATTGACATAGTATAGGCACTTTGGTAAGGCAAGGGAGACTACTTCAAAATTTGCATGGGAAATGGGACTTGGCGCAGAAAAATCTGAGTTTTTAATTTTTGGAGGTTGGTGCTTTTTCATTCATGAAAGAACTATTTTGTCATAGAATTGTGGTATCCATACGTAAACAGTAGTGGACATCTTGACCAACATTTCCATCATAAATTTTTGCCTTTTCAATCGACCCCAATATTATAAATTCATAAGGCATCTTTCCCTATAAAATTTGATTTGAAGTTCAAATTTTATGTCTTTCATATTAATTTCATCTCTGTAAAATAAATATGTGTGCCAATTCTCATTGCTGATACTAGACTCTTGTGTTGAACAGCCCCAAACATATCTGCTACTTCCATGATCGCTGATGATCTGATCTGTAGTTCCGAATGAAAGCGATCAATACACTCCAGAATCTCCCTAATGTTTTCGTCTCGAAGAAGGAGTCAAGCATCTATTAATTTTTATTGTGCATTTCTCTTCTTAAACCTTAATCTTCTCACTACCGAAATTCCATAGTGGTCTGATTTTAAATATTTCTTTTCAATAGCATGTTTCATCAAGGACCTCAAGCTGATGAGCCCAAAGGTAAAATCACAAACATAATAATTAAAGAATTGAATTTCAAATCAAAGACAGCATGCAAAAGACTTTGTTCTGTACCTCTTGTATCCTAATTTTCAAGAGGATTACACAAAGCTTCAATAGCCGCCACACATTCATCAAACTCATCTTTCACTGTCTTAACAGCAGCATGATAAGTACTCCAATGCTTTGTTGATAGTCTTTTCACTGACATTCCAATGTGTTCAAATAGAACATTTCATTGATGAGTGGATGCAGCAAAGAAGGAAAATATTCTTTCAAGAGTACTGAAAAATGTCATACGTGAACCTTTCCGCAAAAGAGTGTTGACCACACAAGTTAAGCATATGGTACACGGATCCATTAAAAATCGCGTTCTTATTATTTCTTTTCAGAGTAACCTGAACACCTCCATGGATTCCAGACATTGTGGCAGCATTATCATAACCTTGAGCTATGAACATCATTATGTCTAGCCCATCACGTTTCAGATTTGCAAGAATTTCAGAACTGAAGTCATCAGCTTTTGTCCCTCTTAAAGGGGAAAAATCCAAGAAGAACTTCTCTCACTTCAACTTTCCCTTTGTGGATGTTCACTTATCTGGTCACTTCAGATATCTGGTCAGTTTGTGATATATGAGGTGTACTTTTGAACATAATTCCAAAATACCTCGCAGCCTTTATGTCCATGATAAGAATCTCCTTCATATGCTTTCAAGGACATTTATAAATTCATTTTAGGTTTATGGTGAAAGGTAAGATGCGGATGCTTTTTCTGTAGATGCACTCCTCTTTGGTCTCATTTGGTGCTCTTTTAGCACTTGATTATATTTAGATAGCATATCAACCATTTCAATAAAGTTTTAGTGAAGATTTGTCTCCGATATGGCCACAAAATGCCAGAATTTGCTTTGCAAGAAACAATGTGATATACAGCAACCTGTGAAGGATATCCCTCCACATTTTCTTTTCCCTGCCATCACAGCAATACTTTCGGCATCTATTGTTTTGTGTATCCTAAGTTCTGCTGCTAATGCTTTCCACTTTTCAAGGCAACATAGGCGCTCTTCCGATGCTTCATGATTTTGTAATTTTGAGCTCAGTTTTCACCACTTATCAAAGTCAGTAACAAATTTGGATGTTGTTTCTGTAACATTAACAGCAAACAATCTGCAGCACAATCAATTCAATTTATGACTGAAAAGTGAAAAAAACAAACTCCAAGACTGCCCTATTTTCTCGCCATTTTGCATCATCCCGTAGATCCATTGTTTTGTAAAATAAAAGAGATTTATTGTAAAATATAATTTTTAACCCTATAAATGGGTAAAAATTCATTTACAATGTTTTTAATTTTTACCGATTCGTATACTTATAATCGCCCTACTACACCGCCCTATTTCTCAGAATCTATATAAATATAGCCTCCTGTCACTTACTGACGTTACCGAACACTTCAATTGGTGTGGAATAATGATTGTGTTTTTCTGACCTAAGTATAGGATCATCTCATTTCTGACGCATCAAACTTGAACTTTGGATTTGTGAAAAATATATGTGTGATCAGTTATTCTTTTATGAATCTCGGTTTTTGAGAGCAATGTGTACCCTGTAAATTGCAATTTTTCATTCGGGTGTCACCCCTAAATACAGCATTAGTTCTGAATAAAAAAAGTAGTTTAAAATAATCATTAAAATGAGAGTTATAATATAGCTCGTGATGCGAACAACAGAATTGGCTCACTGAATGTGGAGATGTGGTCCATGTTAAAAAAGGACAAATGAAGTCGTACTTTAAAAATTCATAACTTTAAAACTACAACAGCTAAAAATATGATTTTGGTGTAATAATTGATTAATTCTGTAAAAAAAATTATCTCTATTCACCTATGCCTATGCCATTGGTTTATTTTTACAAAATGTTTACATACATTTTTATCAAAGTACCTAGTAGTGATTTCAATTTTAACGAAGATGAATATGACTTCTTAATTTAGATTTTGCTCAAAAAATTATTAATTATTATTATTTAGTATATTAGTAATTTAGTCATATAGTCCATAGTCTTTGACTTCAGGCTTCTTTATTCTTTACTTTTACTTTGACTTTAGATTAGTAAAATATTCATTAATTGTGCTCGGAGTTGTGTGATTAAATTACAGGTATTTAATTTATTATGCCAATCTAATATTAATAATCTCCTCACCCAACTGCAAGTTTCTGAAATTGTTTTTCGGGTGGTTTGATAAAATTGGTCCAAGAATCGATGATTCCTCGTTCCGGTTTTATATCAACATTGTCCAAATATTTGTAGAAAAATAAAGATAAGACAGCAAAACACAGTCCTAACACAAGAGTAACATTCGATGTCATAGTTGATTAAGAAATAGACTTGTTGTATGAGACAATTCCTTCCAACCCTGAGAAATCAGTAAGGTTTTCCGTTTCACAATAGCCAATAATTATAGGCCTTTAAACGATAAGTATAATGCAACTATGGACTCTGTGAGACCACTATTGATTGACAGGGTATACGGTGCTACGTAATCTGAGCAGTACAAAAAGGTGGCCAGACACCAGCAGAGTTCTAAATTAAAAATTAAAAATGAAAATTTGTCTAATAATTACAATTAATTTTTATATTGTAATTATTTTACAATTCTGTCTTTCCGGTGTATATAATAAAAATTCAAATCTTTAAATAACACTACACTGGTTGTAATGTTTTAATAAACCATTTTAAATCTCTCATTAAAATGTAAAGTTGTATTAAAATTTTTCCAATAATCCAAGAAGCTTAAACTGTAGGTTTGAGATACGTGTCAGACATAGGAAACCCAAGAGACGCTGCTGCTTTATTTTTTATGCTAGTTTAAAATTCCTGTCTTTTTGATGTGAGTGTGTGGGGAAACGGGATGTATGTGGTTGAAGGGAAGGTTTAATAAAAATTAATTTCTATATTTCTTAAAATTAAAAAAAAAATAAAATTTAAGATTCCCCCTTTTTTTTTCTTTCTAAAAGCATCCCAATCTAAGAATGGATGGGGGCATATCTGATTCTGTCCAATAATTCTTAACTAAAAAATTACTGTAACATCAATTTATACGCAAATGAGATATAGACAGTAAGCAGTAGTACTATTGATATAAAAATACAATTAAAAAGAAAATAGCTGGTTATGCTATTTCAAAAGAGCTTATTAACATTATAAAATAATAATTTAATTAAATATATTTCTTTTACCAGAATTTTTTAAATCTATTTAATTTTTAAATTTCTCAATCCTCTTGAACTATGGCATATAACTTAGCGATTGAACCCAAGTGAAGATCTTTATTCGCAAATATCTCTGAGAGTATATAATATATTTTAGTTTTTTTTTATATATATATAGGCCTATATTTTTTAAAAAAAATGTAGATTTAACTTTAGTTATAATTATGTTGTTTAATACTGCCCACAAGTCCAAAATACGGTTCTGCAATTAATGACAAGCCACAAGCTATGTCCATGAACCGCCATAACAACTGTAGAATTAAGATGAGAATAAAACGTTTTAATTGAACCGAAGAATTAAATGGACAGTGGAACGCATACTATTTTTTCGCGACTAGTTGAAAGACAATGACATACTTATTATAAAGGGGAATTAGTGCATATTAACGAATTATTGTTAATTACTAAGTTACCCTCCTTTGTATAAAAAACCTCATCCATTTCTCCAGGCTTCCTTGTACAACCATAAACAAGTTTTAAAAGTTCTGTCGAAGAGATAAAAATTGTTTTAACCTTCAATTTTCGGGTTAAACAATTTTATTTCAACACAAATAAAACTTGCCACAGTTTAGCGTTTCATGAGTGCGTGGGTTTAAAAAGAAAAAGAAACGGCACAACCTTTACAGTAATAATATTTTTTTTTTTAAGCAAATAACCACTATTAGCATTAGTTACCGTAAAAAAAAAAAAAACTACTCACCCAAGACAAATCGTATTTAGTGACGTTTGAAATCATAACAAGTAAATCACCTCTTTATTGAAATTTCAAAGCAATTAATATTCTAGTAATACATTTGCGTAGCTAAGATTAATACGTCCCCACTCCACCCCCATTTT
>CAXITT010000198.1:318944-330570 GCA_964033795.1 Lymnaea stagnalis
GGGGGGGGGGGGGGGTGAGGACGACATATATTTTGGGTGGGAAGTCCAAGTGGCACAGGAAGGGGGCGGCAAAGGGCGATTCACCCCCCCCCCCACACACACACACAAAATCATTTTTTTTTAAATTTCTCCTTTTAATAGAAGGGCAGCATTTTCTGCTAAGTTTTTCTTAGTGTAAAGGGGTGGCAAAAAAATCTTAACCCGCCCATGAGGTGGCACTAACGCCTTTGGGTTGTGCATCTATCAACGCCAAATTTTAACACAATGACGACCAGAGCAAGCTCGCTCATAATTAAAATAAATTTATTAAATTTGTGGCAACCCTTAGGGCAGTGACGCAACCTTTTTTTTCCCCTCCCTCATTAGACTTATAATGAAATATATCTTCTCTGAAAGGAAGATGTGTAAAAATACACTTTTTTTGTTCCACGATCATCAATATCATTTTGTGTACCCCCAAGCAACCCCCAAGGATGCGCTTAACAGAAGTTGGGAACCACTGCCTTAGAGTTCTGCTTTTAATCTCAGCTAACTTTGTTTGTTCGTTTGTTTGTCTGTTGTGTTTTTTTTTTAATTTGTATTTCAAAAGGTGCAGAGACTGTCATTTTGATTGGGGTATGTAGGACAGAAATCAAGGGGGCTGATGGCTCCCAAGCAAAAGTGGGAAGTGGTCTCGGGAGGACGGGCATGTATCAGCGCGCAAGTGAGGCATTTTGGCACTTGTGGCCTACATAAACATAATTCATTCTAGTTTTTACACACCACACGTTATCCTTTTGGCTTATTTTAGTTTTAACACTCCAAGTCTCACAGTGATTGGCGTGGGGGCAGGGGAAAGCAGAAATCGAGACCGCCTTTGGCTCCTGAGGGAAAGTACGGGGAGGGGGGGGGGGCTGCTCATTTAGGCCTTCCCCAGAAAATGTTTGGTTGAATTAAAAATTACCCTTTTTTTAATACAAATGCTATATTTTAAGTTGTTACTAAATTGTAATGTTGTTTTACATTTTTTTATTCGAAATATTTATTGTGATAAACTTCTTCATTAATAAACGATTTAAAAAAAAAATAATTATTTCCAAATAAAAGCTGGACATTACAAAAACCAAGTATAAGTATTCTTCTCCTTCTTCTTAGCCTTTCTTACTACCAATGGTGCATAGGCCATCCACAATACTTTTCCATCTGTTCCTGTCCTGGGATATCTTTGCTAGCTCATCCCAGCTTTTCTTCATTCTCTTCATCTCTGTCTCTACTCCCCTCTTCCATGTTGCTCTTGGTCTTCCTCTTTTCCTAGTACCTTGAAGGATTCTTGTGATGTTAACATCACAAGTATACATATACTTTTCCCCAAATCTTTTCAACTCTTACCAGATGCAAAAATAGAAAATATACTGCTTTGTAGAAAAGGTATAGCCTATATTTAATTTTCATAAATATTATTTGAATATAAAAAAAGTTATACTAATAAATATAATTTTAGAGCATGATAATATTGTTCAATTAACAACCCGCCTTAGTTAAAGTTGATATCATTTTTTGAAGATGCAAAAATTGAAAACATATTGCTAATGTTTGAGAGTTAGCAAGAACTATTTCAAAATATTTAAATATAGGCCTTTATGGCAATGGAAAAGTACATGTAGTTTAATTCCTTATGTTCCAAGTAACGGCCGCACTTTTTTCGGATAATGTAAGTTTAAGTGTGTTTGAAGTGGAAGCTGCAGCCTGCTATCGGGATCTTTAAAATAAAAAACAATTTAAAAAAAACATATAGGCCAGGCCCGCACCTAGGAATTTCTGGACCCCAGGCATCTGACAGAGTTCGGCCCCTCTTGTGTTAAAAAAATAAATAAATAAATAAATAAAAATAAAAACCTCGAAAAAATGTGGGCCCCAATCTAGCTCCGGCCCCTGACAAGCGCCATGGATGTTCTTTCCCCCAACCCCTCCCTCCCATCTAGGTGCGGGCCTGTATAGGCCTAGAGCAGGCCTGCACAACTCAAAATGTAAGGTGGGCCGTAATACATTATCAAAAAACTTGTGCTGGCAAAAAGAAAATAGGACAGGACTTGCGCGGGCAAAAAGAATATAGGTCAGGGGGGGGGATCTTATAAGAAAATAATAAGATTAAAGAGTTTTTCGTTACCTCGCGGGCCACAAAGTGGGTGCTGGTAGGCCACGTGCGGCCCGCGGGCCGTATGTTGTGCAGGCCTGCCTGGCCTAGAGTGAACGGCGTCAAATTTATCGTTGGTAGAAATTTTCATTGGTCCTATTATTTCACTAACTTTTATTCGTGAAAGGAAGCATGTGCTACCCTTTAAAAAATATTTTAAAAATTTGAAATGAGATTCCCTTTTAAATTATAACTTTTTATTGCTTTATATATATTTTGTAGACTGCACATTTTTCACCTGCGCTTTGGGGAGGGAGGGACGACAATTCCCGCTCAGAGATCAATTAATTAAGTATAAAATCTCTATTTTTACATTGCAATAAATTCGATGGGAAATGCAGCAATAATGACAAAAGAAACATTATATTTTACAGTGGGAACACTATATGTTATAGTGGCATCAACACTAACACTCTTGGAACAGGATTTGCTGTAATGAAAGAAGCCCTCGGTGGAGTTATAGATTAAATATGAAAAGAAAAAGTGTTTATACCAACCATTGGCAAGGAGACTTTAAATGAAGAATGCAATGACAAAGGGATCCGATTCACAGTTTTTGCTTCAGTAAAAGGGATAAAAGTTAGCAGCACCAAGCTTCCAAACAAAAATATACAGTGCATTAAGTTACTTGGAACTCACCAGATGGAATCACAACCAAATGGACCATGCCCTAAACGATCAGAGGCATGGATCAGACGTACTAGACCTAAGAAGCTATCGAGGAGCAGATGCAGACTCTGGCCGTTTACTTGTAAGGGTTAAATATAAGCAGAGAAAGAAGCATAATCCTAAATGGCTGAAATCAAAGAGAGAAACGATATATGATAACCAAAAACTTACCGAAGACCCACTAACCGCAAAATGAAAGAGCAGCACAACTAGAAACATCACAGGAGGAAATAAACAGGGGAAACAACATAAATTAAAAGTGGGCGGAGATTTAAAAAAATTCTAAGATCAGAAGAAAAATTAGTAGCATTTAAGCAAACTGATAGTAGAGTAGGCTGGTTTGATGATGAATGCAGAGAGACTGTTGAAGAAAGTAAAAAGGCACGAATGACACAGAGAAACCAGAAAGACGAGACAACTATTCAAAGAAGCGAGAAGGAAAGCCACGATAATGTGTAGGAAGATAACCAGGGAATTGGAAAAAAATGCTAATCAAAAAGAAATAGAAGACTTATCAAGAGAGGGAAATATTAGAGGAATGTAAAAGAAGATAAAAGACGAAAAGAATCGATGCCTGGCCAGACCGCAAAGGGGTCGTCCATTAATTACGTCAACAATTTATATGCAATTTTTGACCTATTCCCCCCTTGTCAAAAACTGTTTAATTATGTCAACATTTTATAAGTTTTTACACTTAAATTTTATAATGCAGAATCAATTATAAGGTTTTTAAGACTAGATATTATTGTTTGTGGAAGTATAAATATGATTATTGTCAGTATAGCTGAACATTATAGTGTAGTTTTTAGCTGCTATTATCTTCCCATGGAGTAGCCAGGTGTTGCTCTATCGTAACAATGGGCACAAGGAACATCATTTGGGCAGGGAAGGGGGCATTTGCCGCCGCCCCCTGAATTTGCAGGTTTTATTTAAATTTCTATGTACTGTGGCAACTTAACAAGTCCACCATTAAATGGTTCCCCCCCCCCCTGAAAAACCCTGAAATGACGCCCCTGATGGTCATAGTCTATAGTAGATGATTTATCATTTCAATCTTATGGAACTAAACCATACCATACAAGTTAACATCGTCCTCATCTAACCATTCAGTACTTAAAATAGAAGCATTGTCGGTGTGAGCAATAATTGCCATAAGCTCTCTCTATCTCCTTGCAGCTACACGCATTGGTCGAATCCTGTTCTGTTGAGGAGCAGGTGGTAATTTCTTATGCTCAAGAGGGCATTGTCGGTGCTGTGGATCAAGCCTTTTCAACATGACTTGTGATGCAAAATAGATGTTACAAATTTTGCAAATCCATTCTAGCAGCAATGTTATTATTGTTACTTACTTTACCTTCCCCAAATTCTCAAAATATCGTATTCCTACTCTATCGATATCATTTATCTTGACTGCACGTGACAGATGAACCTTGTCCTTGATCTATACCTGCAACATGTTCGCAAACATACCACCTAGTCATTCGCGACAACGTGTCTATGTGCCAAGTTTCAGCTCAATAGATTGACGGGAAGTGGGTCAATTAGCCGTCCGAATATTTTTTCCATTCCGCCACTGACAAAAGCTAAGTTATTGTAAAAGATTTAAAAATAAATATTGTTTGAGAAGTTAACTGTTAAACTCATCCAGAAATGTCAACCTTTGTTGTTTCAGTGTTATTTATAGAGTATCTTTTTTTCCCTTGACACACCGACAGTCACCAGGGAGGAAATCTTTCATAGCTACTCAAAGGGACTGAACGCTATTTATAGTTTTAAAGAGCCTTGGCCACATGACCTATACCGGTAATAGCGTACGCATTTCTATAATTAGCTGGCGAGTGATTGGCTGAGGAAAATCGGTGAACGTCATGACGGGGGCCACCAAACGAGTTTTTCTCACACTTTTTGTGTGTGTGTCTTTTGTTTGTTTTTTTCATTCATAAGCCAATTTTATTTCCGCGTTTGGTCCTCAGGCCACTTGGCAAACGACTCATACTTGATACTTGAGAAAATAAAGGGAAATTAAGCCTGAGAGGGGAAAAGCCTGTTTCACCATCATAACAATAAAAATGATAATAACAGTACGATCTGAAACAGGGTGCTTGTTGTGTGGGTGTGTTAGCAAAACAGTTTCGCGTCATCCTAGGCTTGAGTGCCCGATCTCAACGATCATTAGTTATTAATTAGCGATGACGAAATAAATGGCTTAATTTGCATGTGCACTTGGCAAAATATTGGTGTTTTGAACAAGAAGGATGTGAGAAAAAATATTAAAAAAAAAAAAACAACAAAAAACAAGATGGCAAGCCAACCTCATGGTACGCCGCACGTGATTGGGCCATATCGATGGCGGAGAAAGTACAATGATTGGGGACTTAAGTGAACATGAGAATGAATAGCTAGTGCTTTCAGGGACTTATCTGTGTTTGTATAACTATCTTAGCATGGTGTAACTGACAGTAGAAACGATTTCGAGCTTTTTGAAATGCACTCTGGCTTAGTCAATTACAGTTTGGTTCTTTAAAAAAAAACACAAAAAAAGTATTTGACGATGTTTTTAAGCTGGTGGGCCCCGTTAGTTCTAACGTTATTATGGACCATGGCATACACCCTGCGCCATCTATAAAGTGCTTTTGACCAGTGCTACAAAACCCTTTTCCCCCTCACTGTACACTTTGACCCTTCCGTTATTTCCGGGTCATAGAACAATTAAAACATGAAAAAAACAACAACAACAACAAAAATTACAACAATTACAACAACAATTACAACAACAATTACAACAATTACAACAACAACAACAACTGTTTTACAGTTGTTTACGCGTATGTTATTTTTGTTTTCTTATTGACGCGAAGTTCCCGTGAGCCAATTACAAACCATTTCAAAGACTTCTGACTTCGATATTTTTACTGTGAGTGAGTTAGCACCAGGTGCACTAGATATTTCTCCCATTTTGAAGTGAGAAAGATAAATATATCCCAGCTCCCCTCGGCGCCGCGGCGCACACTTTGAGAACCACTGGGTAAGGAAGTCTTTTTTTCCAAGCCTGGGGTAATTATGTAGCTTTGTTGGGAACCTGCATTCTGCTAAGTCCAAGCCACAAAAAAAAAAAACAACTGGTTGTCGGTTAGAAACGCCGTTTCCCAATTGGCACGACCGTTTCAAACTGGATTCCCGGAATGTTCTTAGCTATGCTTTCTTCCATTCTACCATATGCCAGCATGTTCTTAGCTACGCTTTCTTACCTTCTACCCTATGCCAGCATGTTCCTAGCCATGCTTTTCTTCCACTTTAGCTGAAGGCAGCATGCTCTAAGCTATGCTTTCTTCCATTCCAGATGATGCAAGCATTACTTCCACTCTACCTGATGACAGCTGACGTACAATATGATAAAGCTTCACGGGAGACCCTCCTCTGCGCTTTCATTTCCACAGCTCGCCACAGAAGACTTGGGTATATAAACATCCTCTCCCATGGGCTTCTTTAGCATCTGTTAGGACCTGTTCATGCTCTATTTGGGGGGGGGGGTAATCTATCCTAACTTTTATCCCTTAAAGTTGAATATTTGTAATCCAAAATAAAAAAATCCAGTACAGCCTCCTTGTCTCAAGAGAGAACCTTGTAGTGATCTTCCCGCTTCAGGAGAGCCGCTTTGAAAGTTATAGTGAACAGCTGGAACAATCCGATGATCTCAGAAGTGCGGAGAGTTAATGACTTGGTAAAGACCGGGGCGCAAGCAGGCCCGTCTTAACAACATAGAAGGCCCCGGGCATAGCAATGCACTGCTCCCCCCCCCCTAGCAACACAACACGCATGGGCCGTGAAAAGAGGGGTGAAGGGAGGCTTAAACACATGGGGGGGGCAGTTCCTGCTCCCCACCAACTGGGTAGTTGGGAATTTTAAATCCAATTAAATTGTTAAATTCTTTCAATATTCATTACTTATATGTTAAGCATGATGCCTCTATAAGAGTGAGTCTCCTAGAAACCTGGGGGCCCATACAAACGCGGGGCCCTGGGCCAGTGCCCCCTGGGCCCATTGCCTTAAGACGGCACTGGGCGCAAGGGGCTCGATGAATGTCCGCCAGTCTCGCAGTGCTATACAAGACGTTTAAAGGTGTGTCGTTACTGAGTTTTGGAGACACTTTTCATATAAAGTCAATTTTTTTACACGTGGCCGCTCTATTTTTAAAGTTGGAGACTTTGAGGAAAATTATGAAACTTTTCAATAACGGAGATGGTGTGTATGTGCACCTTTGCTGACCTTTGCCGACCATTGCTGTGTAAATGAACTGTCTCAAGAACTACTTGCCCAGAAAAAAAAAAGCATTCTTCCCCAAAAAGAATATATCATTTCTTAGGTATCAAAATGTCAAAATTTAAAATCCACATAATTTGGGAAACATCTCTTTGATAAAATATGATGTTTCCCAGATATTCACCTGTATGCTGATAATATCCCACATCAGTAATATGAACCGAGATAAAAATTTAAAAACAAATCAAATTTTTTTTGCAAAATATTTCCGTAGCTCTATTTCTGAAACCTCAGTTTAAATTTACTTCTCAAATCGTTCAATGTATTATGAAAAAAAAAAAAAAAGAAATTTGATATGTTTGATTTTTAACAAAATCTTTCCCCTTGCTAACGGGATGAGGGGGAAATTTTGTGTTTTCCCAAAGTTCGGGGACTTTACTTGTCAAAGATGTTATTTTAATATTTAATAACTTCAAAAAAGATAACTTATAATGAATAACAATACAAAAATAAGGTTTTCCCATTTTATAATTTTCATTATTATCATTATTATTATTATTTTATTTTTTAAATTTTTTTTGCAGCACGAACCAATTTACGTTTATATATATATATAGGTAAGCATTAAGTATATTAAGTATATATATATACTAGCCGATATACCCGGCGTGGCCCGGAGTTGTATTAGGGGCCCATCCTGGTGTGACCCCCGATCCCATTGGGACCCCGATCACATTCTGATACCGATTTCGGCGCAGTCCCGCTTTCCGCTGTGATCCTGCTCACGGTAGATCCATTCAAGGTAAGGATTCCGATTCCGGTGGGATCCAGTTTTCTGCTGGGATCTTGATACCGTTGGGATAAAGATTTATGATGGGATCCCGACCCCTTTGTTTTTATCCCGAATAAAAAAAAATACTCACTGTTACTGAGAGAACAGTAAACTCTGGAACAGTATAGAAATAAATAGAACTAACTAACATTTCAATATTTCCTTAGATCCCACTATATATCCTCGTGGAACAATTTAGAACTTTTTGGAAAATTCTAGATAAAATTTAATAACCTGATCGAAACATGTGTAAAAACTACTTATCTAATTATTTTTCAAATACGATAAAAATCTTCAACAAATGTCATAATTATAATCGTTTTTATTTTAAGTTAATCAAGGGGCCTTTGTTCGGGGGGAAGGGGGGGGGGGCATTCCAAAACTGTGCCGATATAGTTATGCCTGAGCTAGAGGCCCTATAAAACAGACAGATAAATAATAAAGTTAAAATTAAAATGTCCCATTAAAATCTACTTAAAAATTACATTAGATATAGCTTTTTTAAAATTAAGGAACTTTCTGGAAAATTCTAGATTGGATATTATTAGTTTTAAATGCACCGAAAGAAGGGTATTGGTACAACGCTAGGCCTATATCAATCAATGAATCAATTCACTATAGAGTTGTCTAAGCCTATTGATATTTATATAGCTTATAAAAGGAAAAATGAACTGCCCCCCCACCCCAGAGGAATGGATATTATGAGTTCAGTACACTTCGGTATTTGAATATGGATAATAAAGTAATTGTGTACTAAGTTTGGTCAAGATGCAAACACTCATGTAGGAGTATTTGTTTCTAATTATATTTATATAGCTCTTATTAGGAAAAAACGAATTCGGGCCCCCGGCCCCAAACGGAATGTTAGAAAAAGTTCATAACCCCTTAAGATTTCCTTCTGGAGCATGATGGATATATGTGCCAAGTTTGGTCAAGATCCATAAATCCATGTAAAAGCCTTTGTGGAACAAACCCACAAACAAAATGTCACTTTTATAGATATACTAGCCAATATACCCGGCGTTGCACGGGATTGCATTGTTTGACCCCGATCTCATTGGAACCCTAATTCCATTCTGACATCGATCCCGGTGCAGTCCAGTTTCCATGTGTGATCCCGATCCCGGTGGATCTATTCAAGGTTAGGATCCCGACCCATTGGGATACATATTATGATGGGATCACGATCCTTTTTTGATCTCGCATAAAAAAATTCTTCAGTGGTACTGAGAGCACAGATAACTCCGGGGCAGTATAGAAAAGAATAGCACTAACTAACATTTCAATAATCCCTTAGATCACACTATATATTCCCTTGTAACAATTTAGAACTTTCTCGAATATTCTAGTTTAAATTTAATAACCTGCTTGAAACATGTGTAAAAACTACTTTTCTAAATATTTTTGATATGATAAAAATCCTAAACAAATGACATAATTATAATCCTTTTTCTTTTAAGTTAATCGAGGGGCCCGTGGGGGGGGGCATTCCATAACTGTACTGATTTAGTTATACCTGAGATTGAGGGCCCTATAAAAATCATTCTGATGAATAATAAAGTTAAAATTTAAAATTTGTCCCTTTAAAATCGGTTCAAAAATGCCATAGATATAGCTTTTTTTAAAATTATGGAACTTTTTGGAAAATTCTAGATTGGATATTCTTAATTTTAAAATCCACCGATATTTCAATTCGGACAATGAAGGTTATTGCTACTAAGCTAGGCCTATATCCATCAATTCACATAGAACCTAATGTGTTGTTTAAGCCTATTGATATTTATAAAGCTTAAATAAGGAAAAATAAAATGGGGCCCCCGTTTGATTATATATAAAAAATTGATATTATGAGTTCAGTATTTGAATATGGATAATCAAGTGTATGTGTACTAAGTTAGGTCGAGATCCATCCATTCATGTAGGAGTATTTTTTGTTAATTTTATTTATAAGGCTCCTATAAAGAAAAAAACATATTCGGGGCCCCCGGCCCCAAACGGAATGTTATAAAAAGTTCATAACTCCTTAAGAGTTCCTTCTGGATCATGATGGATACATGTGTCAAGTTTGGTCAAGATCCATCGACCCATGTAAAAGCCTTTGTGGAACAAACACCGCCCGCCCGCCCGCCACAAACAAACTTCCACTGTTATATTATACTAGCCAATATACCCGCATTGCACGGGATTTGCATAAGGACCACGTCCTGGTAGGCCCCCCGATCCCATTTGGACCCCGATCCCATACTGACAGTGATCTTGGCGCAGTCCCATTTCCCGGCGTGATCCCGATCCCGGTGGAACAATTCAAGGTTTGGTTCCCGATCCAGGTGGGATCCCGTTTTCCGGTGGGACCCTGATTCCATTGGGATAAAAATTATGATTTGATCCCGACCCCTTTGTTTCTATCCCGAATATAAAAAAATTACTCAGTGTTAATGAGCGGACAGTAAACTCCGGGACAGTACATAAATAAATAGAACTAACTAACATTTCAATATTTACTTAGATCCCACTATATATCCTCGTGGAACAATTTAGAACTTTCTGGAACATTCTAGATTAAATTTAATAATCTGCTCAAAACATGTGTAAAAACTACTTATCTAATTATTTTTCGAATACGATAAAAAGCTTCAACAAATGTCATAATATTATAGTCCTTTTTCTTTTAAGTTAATGGAGGGGCCCCCAGGGGCCAATTCCATAGCTGTACCGATATAGTTATGCCTGAGATAGGGGGGCCCTATAAAATCAGACAAATACATTATAAAGTTAAAATTTAAAATTCGTTCCATTAAAATTAACTTAAAAATGCCATACATATAGCTTTTTAAAATTATGGAACTTTCTGGAAAATTCTAGATTGGATATTATTAGTTTAAAATTCCACCAATCTATCAATACAGCCAATGAAGGGTATTACTACAACGCTAGGCCTATATCCATCAATTCACATAGAAACTATAGAGTTGTCTAAGCCTATCGATATTTATATTGCTTATAAAAGGAAAAATGAAATGGGTCCCTAGGCCCCAAAAGAATGGATATTTTTAGTTCAGTAAACTTCGGTATTTGAATATGGATACTATAGCGTATGTGTACTAAGTTTGGTCAAGATCCATCCATTCATGTAGAACAGCGGTTCTAAACCCGTGGGTCGCGACCTCTTTGGGGGTCGCACGACCCTATCCCAGGGGTCGCCTCAGACCATCTGAAAACACATATGCTCTACATTTATGAAGTAGCAATGAAAATAATTTTGTTGCTGGGGGTCGCCACACCATGTGGAACTCTATTAAAGGGTCGCGGCATTACAAAGGTTGAGAACCACTGATGTAGAAGCATTAACCCTATTGATATTTATATAGCTTCTATAAGGAAAAATGATCTGGGCCCCCCAGCCCCAGAGAAATGGATATTATGAGTTCAGTACCTTTCGGTATTTGATTATTTCGGTTCCTAATTATTTTTATATAGCTCATATAAGGAAAAAAGACGAATTCGGGGCCCCCGATACCGAGCAGAATGTTATAAAAAGTTCACAACCACTTAAGATTTCTTTCTGGATCATGATGGATACATGTGCCAAGTTTGGTCAAGATCCATCAATCCATCTAAAAGCCTTTGTGGAATAAACCCACAAAGTTTCACTTATATATATATATATTTGATATGATAAAATATAAATAAAT
>CAXITT010000198.1:343914-375551 GCA_964033795.1 Lymnaea stagnalis
GGGGGGGTAAAAATTAGCAAAAAATTGGTGGACGTCTTTTATGGATGGCCCCTGTACACAATACATTGTATAACTTATAGATAACACCTTTCTTTGTGTGTGGAGGTCTCGTCCCTACAAGTAAAGAACAATCAGCAACATTCCCCAGTTGTCTTCCAAACGCTGCGTGACTCTATCATTTACCATGATGTCTTCTTAAAGTGTTTCAGTCAGGTTTATACTGAAAAATTAAATGCACGCGTTGGAAGGAGGCAATATGAAACAATGCTTTTATGAGCTCATGGTTGGCAGCATAATTTGTTTTTGTTTTTTTCAACTAATATTTGAGTTTAAGTTAAAACGTGGTTTTAAAGTTTAAAAAACATCTCGAGAGGAGCAGACGACATTGCAGAGACGAATGAGGCGCCCCATATGTGTTATACTTTGTATCAATTTGTGCAAACAACCTCAGAGCCAATAAAATACCTCTTACACCATAGATTTGTGAAAACGTAACAGGGACTAATTTTATAAATAGGCCTTTATTGATACCTGTGGAGATAAATCCGAACGACTGACCGTCTTTAAGCGTTCAGTCTTTTGCAAGGGGCAACTGAACGGTATTCACGCCTTGAGAGTTTAGTTGAATGAAGTAACGCAATGAAATTCGCGTTTCGTGTTCCATTCATCAACGGTTGGTGCTTTGCCTTTGGAAAGTCTCGACACCCCCCCCACCCCCACTCCCAAACCCCAAAGAAAAAGAAAGTAAACGAAAAAAAAAAAAATCCTTGCGAAGCTGTCGAATCCCATTGCTGGAAGAGTTCATTAAAAGTCAATCTGATATTCAAAGATCCGAAAAGTCGCCGTCGGTCGCTTTGAATGAAATATTTCTATGGTTTGGGGGGTAAAGCTTTCTTGGGAACCCTTGATATAATCTAGAAATAGAGAGGAATTTAACATTTGGCAACTTTCAGTTATTTTTGTGTTATGAACAAAGGTGTAATAAATTGATGACAACAATTTCCAATGCTCATCAAAGGAAAGTCTTTGGATCTCCCCATAAAACCAGTTCTAATCTAAAAAAGAAAAAATTAAAACAGAACAGCCCACTCTTAGGATTTTCTTGAAGAAAATTTAGACATCAAAAGATCTGTTGACATCTAGTCTAATCAAAGACTATATAAGATGGCTGTGCTCGAGCTTGTGAGCAGTAACTCTTCAAACCTCGAGCTTGACAAATCTCGATCTACAGCACTCCGTAACGTTAGCGAAACAAACCAAAAAAAAAAGAAAAGAACAAAAGTCTATAGCAATCGCACTTCACACTCACGATGACGCACAAAGCCGTTTTAGGTACATCTTACAAAGACTTGTTTGAAACATATTTTCCTGTCGGTCGGAATTTTAAGACAAACAACGAGTTAACAAATGTTGACATTGACATTTTTTTTTTTTACTTTAGTAATTTAACATAAACTTATTTCATTAAATTGTATTCAAAACATTATCATATTAAAAAAAAAAAGAGTTAAACCTTCAGGACGAATTCTTATGCTTCAATTGCATCGTGTGGTGTTTTAAAAAAAAAATAAAAAATAAGAATGAATTAAAGATAGATTTACATTTAAAAAAAACAAACAGCAACATATTTTTTTCAAAGTTTTATTTTCTGATTTTAAAGACACCAGCTTTTTGGCTGTAGAATAGAATACATCATAGTGATAGTTGCTTTTTTGCTTTTTGTTTTTTTTTTCAATGACTTCAAATGTATTCACTTGTAACTGCGTTGAGCTCCCTTTAAAAATGTTCAGTTTTCAGAAAGAAATCTTAAGATTTTCAAAAGTCATTCAAGAATTTAAAAAGTGTCTGGGAAATCTAAATTATTCTGGCAATTGTTAAACACCCCCCCCCCCCCCAACCCCAAACTTTTTAATAAATAAAAAAATAAATTATTTTTGTTTACAAATTTACTTTTACTTAATGAACAATCAATAAATTTATCTTATTGGTTGAAATTTTAAATTATTGATTTGTGAAAGTGCATTTTCCTTTCTCTTTTTTTCTTTGTTAGCCGTGGTCTCCATTTGTTTGTTCCTGCAAGCGCCAGAAGTATCTTCAAGGGTCGTCCCCTGCTGCTCAAAGCCTCCTGACCGATCTCTGTCAAACTGTCTTCACGCCGCCAACGCACTCGTATCATATTTGGTAATTTATTTTATTAAACCACAATATAGTTTGATCGTCATTAATTAAGATGAAAATCTTCCGAAGCGCTTTCGATGCGTCGCGAAATACTGTTTGAGAATCCTGATCCAGTTATAATGCAAAATCCTCAAAACCTAGATGATGGGAGAGCCACACTCTTGGCGTGGGAAAGCTTGTTAATTTTTATACATCGCAGCATATAAGGTCTGCAAAGACGAAAAAGGGAATTTCAAATTTATATTCAATTTTATTATCTTTATAAGATGGACTATACCAGTCCAGTGGTCGGGAAATCGCGGCTCGCGAACCGCATGCGGCTCTTTAGCGACCTGAGTGCAGCTCGGCCAGCCGGCCACAGATCGGTTTTGACTCCGAAAAGCATGGTTCCTGACAGGTTCTTGAAAAGAAATTTTGGCTCTTAAATATTTTTAAATGCTGATGATTTTTGGCTCTTTTGACCAATTTAAATTTGTTAGAAAGAAATGTCGTCGACGGAAAATTTATCGACAGAAGTTTGATCGAACGGAAGTTTGATCGAAGGGAAGTTTGATAGATTTTTTTTTTTTAGTTCACACGATCTAATTTTGCGTCACAATTCTTTTTGAGCGCATTATTTTGTTTTACTATATAGTATAGTGCTTTCAAAGAGAAATTTGACACACATTTGATCGTGTGAATTGAAAAAAAATTCGACCAAACTTCCGTTGGACCAAACTTCCGTTCGATCAAATTTCCGTCGATCAATTTTCCGTCGACGAAATTTCTTTCAAACAAATTTCCGGTAACCTTCACGAAGGAAAAACATTTATTTTCGGAGAGAAAGGAGCAAAATGGGTTGGTGAAGATCATTTCCGCTTTCATATGATTGGTGGTTGTCATGGTTTGGCTAAGTCAACATGGATCCTTGGATCGGATGACGTCACCGTGAATTGAGAGGAAAGAAATTATTCACAGTAAAAGTATACATTTTATTTCAGAAACTCTATCATTGGGTCTGTTTTAATAACCCTTACTTAACTTACTGGAATCAAGTTTAGAAACAACAAACATGATTTTTTGGAACCAACCCAACTTGGTAAAAGTAGGCGTCAACCATGGGCAAGCTACTCTGTTTTTACCAATATTTGAACGAAGACCGTACATTATAATGATAGATGATGACGCCTCGGTGAAGGTTCCGTCATATAACCGATGCCTCTCAGGGCGCCTTCAGGAGACGTGCGTCCATTTCATTCCACGTTCTTTTACGCGGAGGACGTACCCGGTTTTATGTGGCCCTCTACATATCTTAACTCACACGGGTGGGACTTAAGGAAATTCAGAAGACTGAATTTGTGGTTTGACATTTTTAACAGAAAATGTCATCAGTTTTTTTGTTTTTTTTTTAAAGTTCGTATGACACGAATCGAATGAATACTGTTCATTCACTACCTTCATGTTCGATACAAAAATGGTGTAACATATTTATTTATTTATTTTTAAGAATAATGACTCTTACATTGATCTTGGCGAATCTTGGTTCAGTGCTCTCCCGAATTCGGTAAGTTCATTTTTAATCACCTTTATGTATCACGATAAAATGTTGGTCGCGTAGAGATCTAATGTTCCCATTCACCACAAAAGCAAACCAAGATGTGACTATAATTGGAAACTATAATTGTCTAGTTGAATAAATACATGGCCTCGGCTACTTTCTTCGCTCGCTATCCCGTGCGCTTGCAAAACATTATTTGCAGGCATCAGAACTAATACGCACAATCAAAACGTATTGTTGAAAATACAAAAAAAGGATAGAAATTGTTAACACTGTGAACATTGTGCGGTGGGTGATCTGTAGAAAAATTATTAATATATAAATTTAAAAAAATATATGATTTGATTGTTTTCCCATGTTTCGAAATAGTAAACAGGGCCGTGTGAACAGGGGCGAAGGGGGGAATCCTCCCCGGCCTCATTTTTAGAAGGCGCATAAATCGTCATAATTTAAGCAGAGTATGTGTATTACTAAATAATTTGGGGGGGTGGGGGGAGAGGTTGACTTAATTCCGGGTGCAGCCTTTGCCTCAGGTGCATCCTTTGCCCCAGGTGCATCCTTTGCCGCGTTTGCATCTTTTGGCTCAGGTGCAGTCTTTGCCCCAGGTGCAGCCTTTGCCCCAGGTGCATCCTTTGCCCCGGGTGCATCCTTTGCCTCAGGTGCATCCTTTGCCCCGTTTGCATCTTTTGGCTCAGGTGCAGTCTTTGCCCCAGGTGCAGCCTTTGCCCCAGGTGCATCCTTTGCCCCGGGTGCATCCTTTGCCCCAGTTGCATCCTTTGCCCCGGGGGCATCTTTTGGCTCAGGTGCATCCTTTTCCCCGGGTGCATCTTTTGGCTCAGGTGCAGCCTTTGCCTCAGGTGCATCCTTTGCTCCAGGTGCATCCTTTGCCCCAGGTGCAGCCTTTGCCCCAAGTGCAGCCTTTGCCCCAGGTGCATCCTTTGCCCCAGGTGCAGCCTTTGCCCCAAGTGCAGCCTTTGCCCCAGGTACATCTTTTGGCTCAGGTGCAGTCTTTGCTTGCCACGGCCCGGATAGGCAGTGTAGCTTTTAGAGGTTAAATACAATCTAGTCTTTTTGGGCGGAGAGTAGCCAGTAGCCACTCTTTTACAACATAACTTTGTTCCATACAAATATCCCTAGATGTCCCTAGATACAAACATGTGCAATAACATCAACTGATTTCCCTTCCTCAGGAAGGAGCCAACTGCTGCAACATATACGGGAACCTGTGTACATTCAGGAAGTACTTGAAAGAGTTCAACACGACCAGTTACAACTTAAGTCACCTTTCCATTGACGATTATAGGGGAAAACTCCATCCCTTGCTGGGACAAACTTACGTGGCCCTGGGCAGCCATCGTGACAGATGCCCCACCAACCAACTGATTACGCATGCTATTCGGGAGCCAAGCGCCCTCTTCGGTCAGACACATTTTGTAGCCGAAAAGTTCTCATCGTACCTGAACACAACCTCGAGTAGATGTCACCATTGTTGATTTTTTTTTTTCATTTCAAAAAGTTCATTAAACAAATCTAGTTAAGTTGGAAGTAGATTTTTGTCTAAATGGATGACAAAATTTTTTGATTCCCTTTTTTAATGATTAAAAAAAAAGAACAAAAAATATTCGATCAATCCCAAAAAGTTATTGTGCTAGTTTAAGAGAGAGGTAAAATTTGGTTCGAATTTTTATTATGAAGTTTCTTAAAGTTCTAATATATCTAGGTAGTTTTATTTCATAGAGGAAAAGTAAAATCTTGGAGTCCAGACCTTGGTAAAAAGCCACAAAACAAACATTTGATTGATGTATGTGCCGTGCACAGTTTCGACTCCATTGTTTACTCGGAGTAAATGATATTATATATTAGTTGGCGTGTACGGCCAAGTTGTTACAAACGCAGACCTTTACTCTACTAGCAAGTGTGACTTTTGTAACTCACACGCACACGGATCCCCCATCCCCCCACTCCCCCCTCTGCTATGAAACTAATGCCCATAGTTGTTGGAGAATTGGTTTTAGTGGTCAGAAACACTGTCCTGTACTGAAAGCGGTTATGATAGACTTGCAAATAGATATACTGTTAAAAAAAAAAAAAGGTGTGGGGGAGGCGGTTATCGTAATACATGTGGTTGAATTATTCGTATACACCATAATAATACCTTCCCTCATTGATAAACATCACATGTGCTCAATGTACACGTATTTTAGATTGGACATGAAAATTGAAATTTTAAATATATATATTTTTTTTTAAACAAATCAATGAATTTTTTTGTAAAATAATTACAAGTACTTGGCGTATGATCTATATCTGTTGGTCTCCTCATTTCCCCAACTGAAATACACAAAACACATTTCTCAAGTAAGCTGCTTAATCTTGTAAGCTAATTGGATTTTGATGCGTGTTGATCGAATCATTTTCAAGATAGTAATCATCGAAATGAGGAGGGAAAAAATGATATATTGGCTTAGTGGATTGTTTTAACTTTTAAAAAAAATTCTATGTACATTTTTATATGGTCTGATTATGTCACTAGTTTTATTTTCACCATGAATGATGTGCGTGGAATCTTTTTTGTATATACCAGTTTTACAGTGAAACATTAGAACTATTGTACACTTTTTGCTAGGTATTCGGTATGCCATTATTTTTTAAGTTGTCTGAAGAATTTAAGAGGAAAATTTTTTTTTATGTATTTATCATGACTTTAAGAAAAAAGATCAAGGATTATTGTTTATTTTTTTTTGGGGGGTGTTTTAGAATTTCGAAACTTTTTCTCATCGGAATCATATCGTAAATAAACACAGACGAAATCAGTGGCCATGATTTTACTGGGACACACATCGCCAATTAGAAACTCATCACAAATTTAAGGTTCATTAGTTTTAGTGTACATAAAACATGGCACACACGCTCAACAAAGAGAAAGCCATTTAAGTTCTAAAACCGCTTTTTATGAGATGGATTCGAAAACTTAATTCCGTTATTTTGTAAACTAATAATTAAATACAATTTTATTTCATGAGAAAAGTTTATGTTTTTTTTTTTTTTTTTTACATGAATTTTTATTGACGTAAATTAAATGATTGTAAAGAGTGATTCATTTACAAATTATTTTTTGATACATTGTAAATATTAAGATTTGCAACAATAAAAATACGACAACCTCACAATGAAGTAGCATTTTGTCTGTATTGATTTCATGTGTGTGTTTGCGTGTATGTACCTTTATGAAAATATTATTGAGAAAACTAATAGCACATGTGAGTCTAAAATATAACATAGTCCCCAACTGTTGGGCTGGATTGTCCATTTGAAAAAAAAAAGGGGGGGGGGGGGACGTGCGTGAGGGCGTCGAAGACTTTGGGATTCCCTTGTCCAGACTGAAAAGGTGTCCTTAAATTACATCGTCTGCTTGTCACTGGCATTGGTTTTTTTATATCATTTATAGTCAATCCACGTTTTTCTGTTAGCTGTGTCCATTTCCATCTCCTAACTTTAAAAAGAAAATCCCCATGACTTCGGCCCTGATCCCCCGGTACGGCATACACAAAGAATTCCTATGGATGTCTTGTACCTGGTAAAAAAGAAGAACAACAAAAGAAAGGAAACATTTATGGGCGAAGCACTGTGATTCAGTACGAGCCTGGAGACAAAAAAAGAGACGAGGCAGAAATATGAGGTAAGCTACTAGTTAATTTGCCGTGTGTGTGTTAATCTGGGATTTAATAACATGAAATAAGCCGGGCTACCCCCCTTGGATATCAAAAGTACTAACTTTCTTTAATATGAAATACGTCAGGCTACCCCCTTTGGATATCAAAACTACTAACTTTCTTTAATATGAAATACGTCAGGCTACCCCCTTTGGATATCAAAACTACTAACTTTCTTTAATATGAAATACGTCAGGCTACCCCCTTTGGATATCAAAACTACTAACTTTCTTTAATATGAAATACGTCAGGCTACCCCCTTTGGATATCAAAACTACTAACTTTCTTTAATATGAAATACGTCAGGCTACCCCCTTTGGATATCAAAACTACTAACTTTCTTTAATATGAAATGCGCTAGGCTACCCCCCTTGGATATCAAAACTACTAACTTTCTTTAACATGAAATCACCCACGAGGTTAAAACCCCCGGGTTATTTTATAATTTAACAGACAACTGGAGACTTCCAACGAATGAAACTCCACGCAATTTATTACTATTACTTCTAATTTACAATAAAACTGTTAATTTATTCAAGTGTATGTTGTTGTTTTGTTTTTTTTTTTTATTATTTTTCTAAAATTATTTGTGTTTTTGTTTGCTTGTGTGCAATTTAAGTAACGATTGCTTTGAAATCAGTGTTAAAGTTTTCATGTTGCATTTATTACGTCTCGATATTCACGTACAGAAATTCCGTCACTCAAATTTCTGGCGTCTTTTTTTTTCTACTTTGTGAAAAACCGCATCTCCTGAAAAAAAAATAATTTTTAATTAAAAAAATAAATAATATATATATTTTTTTTTGTTCGTTGCATGCAAGGTCAAGGTGATGGAAAATCAAGAGTTTATCTTAATCCTCAAGATTTTTCAAAGCATTTTTCAACTCTTGAAAGAAATTTTTTCCCATTTTTTTTTTCTAGATAATTCAATTCTACAAAAATTCCATTTGGCAATGTTTTGCCAATAAAAAAGGCTTACATGGCAGTGGTAACGTTAGCTAGGGAATTTCGGAACACTGCAAGTCGGGCGTGTCCAACACCCGCGCTCCACCCGTCCCCCAAAGTGGTCGCCGATACAGTCCACCAGGTTTGTCAGCTGGGAACTCCTTCGAATGGGTAGGTAATTTTCACCTTCTTGAAATTGTGTCGCAAAAAAAAAAAAAAAAAAAAAAAAATGAATATCATTTCAAATGATCTTCCTATGAAAATAAAATTGTGGTAGTGGGTGGTTTGGGAAAAGGGGGGTGGGGGTGGAAGGTAGGGGAGGGAGAGATTATCTGACTTTGGAAAATCTGAAATGTTATCGGTTATCACTGATTTTTCTTGTATATCTTAATTTCGTGGATTATGTTGTTGTTGTTTTGTTTTTTTTTAAGTGGGTGAGGGCTGNGCAAGTCGGGCGTGTCCAACACCCGCGCTCCACCCGTCCCCCAAAGTGGTCGCCGATACAGTCCACCAGGTTTGTCAGCTGGGAACTCCTGCGAATGGGTAGGTAATTTTCACCTTCTTGAAATTGTGTCGCAAAAAAAAAAAAAAAAAAAAAAAAAAATGAATATCATTTCAAATGATCTTCCTATGAAAATAAAATTGTGGTAGTGGGTGGTTTGGGAAAAGGGGGGTGGGGGTGGAAGGTAGGGGAGGGAGAGATTATCTGACTTTGGAAAATCTGAAATGTTATCGGTTATCACTGATTTTTCTTGTATATCTTAATTTCGTGGATTATGTTGTTGTTGTTTTGTTTTTTTTTAAGTGGGTGAGGGCTGGCTTATCCCTAGCCCACGTATTTCCAGTCATTAAATTATGTCACCTAGCTGAACGCGTGTTCGGGTGTTCAGTGAAGACACTTTAAATATTATTTTTTTTTTAAAAGCTTCACTCTAATGCAAAATGATAGCATTTTAGAAACTGTGCATTTAAACATGACCATACTTTGTATATAATCGCGCCTGGCCAACATTCGGCATGTAACTGCATGCTTGTCGTGATAGTTACGAAACACACACACACACACACAAGCACAAGCAGGCACACACACACACAGCCTTGTACTTTGGGCTGGATTTCAATGCGACACTAGATCTTCAAGCACTGCCGTTACATTTTTTTTCTTCCCCATGTCATTCAGCTCATGACAGCTTTCACACCTACAACCGTAAAAGATAAGTGCTGAAGTACAGCGGGAAAGAGAGAGGTAACTGTACTGGTGGAAGATGCGGGGGGGGGGGGGGGGGGTGGGGGGGGGGGGGGGGGGGGGGGGGGGGGGGAGTTACATGTACGCAGTCAAGCCTCGTCTCAATGACCGGGCAGGCGTGATTTTTCCAAGAAACGCCGTTTCTAGCTACACGAAGTTCGGCTTAACGCATATTAAGTAGAAATGGCGATAGCTCGGGATCTCCGTTCACACGACAGCGCGGCGATTATCCCAGCCTGATGCCAGTAAAGGACACTAGTACCGCGGTTTCTTTTATGCTTTAAGTTTGCTTACGTTCTTTTTGTTGTTGTTGTTGTCATACAACGGGGTCTCTTACATATCCCACTACCTTGGTGTGCTTTTAGATTTTGGCGGGGGGGGGGCGCACCACGACAACGCGACATTTTTGCACTGGGGCCGGGATAAATATATGGACAATGGAATTAGTATTTCAAGTTGCCAATAAGGGGTTAATTGCTTTGGATCCCTCCACCCCCAACCCCACCAAACACTTCTTGCGTCTCCCACCCCATATATCTCCAATCCTAGATCGTCCACCCCCTCGATACCTTTATCCTGGGACCCCCGCCCCCCACCTCTGTATGCAGCATCCCTGGATCCTTCACCCCTAAGTTACCGTTACCCCCTTAGATTCCGCAACCCTAGATGCATACCCCTAGATACCTCCCCCCCCCCTAGATCGTTGGGTCAAGATTCGTTGTACATTTTTAAAATAAAAAGTTGTGAGGTATGTGTGTGTGTGTGTGCGTGTGTGTTGTGTGTGTGTGTGTGTTGTGTGTGTGTGTGTGTGTGTGCTGTGTGTGTGTGTGTGTGTGTGTTGTGTGCGTGTGTGTTGTGTGTGTGTGTGCGTGCGTGTGTGTTGTGTGTGTGTGTGTGTGTGTGTNAAAATACTATTGATATCTAAAATTTGCTCAGATCAAAACAATCAATGCTAAACCCTCTAGCTCGTATTGAACGATTGTGTACATTTATTAAACCATATTGTAGATCTGTTGCATCCACCTTCTAGCTGGACCCTATTGACCCTGATCAGTTCTACTATTTGATTAGTATCCATGTTTAAAAAATTAATTTTTTTTTTTTAAAAGACCCTTCGTACTTCCAGGGGGGGGGGGTGTGGTCAATCCCCATCCTTTAAATAGGTTGGTTTCATTGGATTTTCAGCAAATAACCCCCTCCCACCCAAAAAAACAAACAAAAAAAAAACAACAAAAAAAACCACCGCTTCAGGCTGCAAGTCCTCTTAAAAACCTTTTGTTTTGTTACACGGTGAGGACCTCACAAGTTCTTTTCTTTTCATTTTTTTTAAATTTTTTATTCTTCAAACATCCACATGTCTTCACACAAGACAGATGACCCACTAAAATAGCCTCTGAACAAATGTTCGTGACACCTTCTCACCTTGTTAACCCGACAACATTTAAAAAAAAAAAAACCCTAGAATAACTCCACTACACCTGCACATTTCAAGCATGCTACGACTCTCCCTCTATGTTCAAACAATAAGGATCTGGCGTAATGAAAACATAGACTTGGGCATGTGACTATTAGTGGTGGAGCTCCGGTATTGGATTATTGCTAATTATAATGGGCTGACATTAAAAATGGGTCGTAAAAATCCGGTTATGGTGAAAATGATTCTTTTAGTATACCCTGTAAACTGAAGGGGAAAAAAAAAGGAGGTGTGGGGGGGGGGTGTTGAAAAAAAAAAAATACCCTGTAAACTGAAGGGGAAAAAAAAAGGAGGTGTGGGGGGGGGTGTTGAAAAAAAAAAGGGGGGGGGGCGCAGTCCATTTTCAATCCCGCAACCTGCCCAGTCATGTGGGACAAGTATCCCTCCTTTTAACCTCGCATAATTGAACATTTCTATAGTTGCCATGGACAGCGACGGCATTTTTTTGGGCTCTGAGGGGTTTGGTTGTTTTTAAAGGGGTGGGGGGGTGTGGGGTGTGGGGGTTAATCAAACTATTAATGCCCAGCTTAAATGGCAAAATTCGTTAAATCAAATAAAATTGAATATAAATAGATTTAAGTTGAAGGTCATATTATAAAGAACGTATTATTTCATTTAAATTTATACCATTTGTTAATACTGTGAGATGAAACGGTCCTGGTATTATTTTTTTTGAAAAAAAAAAAAAAAAAAAAAAAAAAATGCTCATGAATTTGCATCTACTGTCTTTGAATGGAGAGTTTAATTGCCTATACAAGGGGGAGAAGGGTGGAGTGGAGTGGCGACTTGGGGCGCAAGTGAATTTTGCGAGTAAGTCAACACTCTTAAGCCTGATTGAATTTACATTCAGAAAACACCACCCCCTCGCTATAAATACAATCTATATATATGTAAATCAATCAATAAATATATTTTTTTGTCTGTCTCTCTCCCCCCTCTTCCATCCTCTCTCTCTCTCTCCCTCTCCCATCTCTCTCTCTCTCTCTATCTATCTCTCTCTCATTCACTCACTCCCCGTCCACGAGCTACTCACCTCCACCGCCACCCACCACCCCAACTCCACAGCACCCTCTTCACACCATTCTAACCACTCGTTGAAACCACGGATTCAGCGTGTGACAACTCAGAACAGAAACTATCTGCGGTCGTATTGTGTTAATCAGGATACTTTCTTCCCGGAAAATGTTTTCATTTGTTCGACCCTTTTAATGGCTGAGATTTTTTTTTTTCCCCCGTTGGTAGAAATGTTGGGGGGAATTCCGTTCACTGGCGTCGATATTATATTGAGGACTTCACAGAAAATAGATGTTTGGGTAATTAAATAGTTCTATTTCTAATTCATTAAGCGTGGCTGGGCCATATATATAAACTGCCCGCCGGGTCGATGGTGTTAAGATCACATCGAACCGTCTCCTCTCACCTAAGAGCTCATCTGCAATATTGAGTGACCGCACATTTTCACTGAACCAACAAAGTTTAGAGTTTGGATTTTTAAAAAAAAAATAATTTTAAAAATAAATTTTAAAAAATGGCAAAATTTGGATCAATCTGCAATTTAGGTAAACAATAGTCATATCAAAGGATGGCTGGCTTTATTTTAGAACTTAATTCATTATTATTATTTATTTTTTTGTTTATTTTTTAAAAAAATATATTATCTTTTATTTTATTTTATTATTTTGCCTTACAATTTAATATAAACTATTCTATTTTCTCAAAAGAGTACACATGTGAAAGAGCGTTTAACTCTTTAGTAATATTTTAACTTGTAGATTTAAAAATCATTTTTTTTTTCCTTCAAATTTTACTTTTGAAAAATAACATAATGTGTCATTATTATTTTTTTTAAAATTAGTGTCCCATTTTGGGGGCATGCTAGAAAATCTTGTTCATATCTGACTTACATCGCGTCTCTTGTTCATATCTGACTTACATCGCGTCTCTTGTTCATATCTGACGTACATCGCGTCTCTTGTTCATATCTGACGTACATCGCGTCTCAGCCAACGGTAACACGTTTCATACAGAAGACCATGCTTCACCCACATATTTTAAAAATGTTATTTTGACCTTACGACCGGCTCTCACTCCGGGCCTTGGCGTCATAAACTGATTATTGCATACATTGAGCGGTAATAATTACATGTCATAAAGAATGACGCTATTTAATCAATATGTACATTATTTATATTCTGAAATGATGACCTTTCTTCGGAAACAATACAATTTAAAAAAAAAAAATTAAATTAAAAATTTCCTAATTTTGTTGGTATGTCACAGTTGGTAAAAAAGGTGTATTGGGATTTTTCCTATTGCTAAGCTTGTCACGCGTAGTCAAGAAATCGTGCTATTGTTGCGCGGAGTATCAATCACTGATTAGTAAATATCTCAACATCCAAATTGACGATCATGACGACCACCCCCCGATGATAAGGGCACGTCAGCAATACCGTTTGAGAGTTCAGCGTCGAGCCGCTTAACAACACATCGTTCAAGATGTAGCGCAGCTACGCCGCAGTTACGCCAGGTTTAAGAGTTTCCTCTGATTAGATGAGGGGAAAACAAAAATCATAATAAACGTCCGGGTATTTGTAAAGGGAAGCTGATTGGGGGGCGGCGACGAACGTCACTTGATTGTTTAGGTTTCCTTTTTTTTTCTTTTCAACAGTTGTGTCCATCGCACTGATGTCCATCCATGTGGGTCCAGCGGCGTCCCAGTCGTGTGAACCAGACGACTGTGACAGCTTTCGCAACTGTCAAAACGCCAACAACGCACTGATTAAACTTGTGGTAAGGCGTCTAGAGTTTTTTTTTTAAATCTCGCAATCACTGTCTTTTAGTGTCAATCGTTCTCTCCATCCCTTGCTTCTTTCTATTCCATTCTAGCTACATCTCTCTCTCTCTCTCTCTCTCTCTCTCTCTCTCTCATACGCTCTCTCACTCCATCACTCTCACTCTCTCACTCCCTCTTTCTCGCTCTCTCACACACACTCTCTCTCTCTCACTCTCTCTCCCTCACACACTCTCTCTCTCTCTCTCTCTCTTTTTCTAATCACTTTCATTTCTTTCAATAAAAGACACATATTACTAAAAAAAATAATAACAGTCTTTGACTTCAGTGGATGCACTTCTGTTGGTCGATGTTCTCAAAGAACTCTGTTCACATGTTATTACTGTTCCCGTTTGTGTTAGCCTGGTTTGAGGATCATGCATAGACAGTCACCGTATGTTGGCCATCTTTCTTAACCCCCATACTTGGTTTTTTTTACTTTGTTAGGCTAACGACAGCGTGTCTTTGAATACGACAGTCTTCAGTTCCCTAAAGACCAACGTGGTAAGTTGCTTCGTTCTCTGAGAAAATTATTTTGATAATCACGTACCAATAACTATTAAAATGAGGAATACCATCAAGACAAAGGGCCAAAGTATTTTGTAAAATAAAAATTTAATGGATTTTAAATAGATTTCATATGAGGGTCCTATAGGTGTATGGTTCGAAAACCATTTCGTTTTGTAAATTAAAAAAAAAATAAAAATTACTTTATGAAAATATATGACATTCTTAATGACCGTCTAGGCCCAGGCGAATTCTCCCTGAAATGAGCTACTTGTTCATTAAAGTGAGTGTATATCTCTCTACGTGGACGACACACGGTCTCAGTGGTCTTTGCGTTACACTTCTGTAGCTTTAAATTAATCTCCACCACTACGCTGCCTTACGTCACACTACACTGCTCTACGCTAGACTCCACCACCTTTACAATACACGACACTGCACTATCTTTACACTGCGCTACACTATCTTTACACTACACTACACTATCTTTACACTAGACTAGACTATTTTTACGCTACACTACACCATATTTACACTACACTATCTTTATACTAAACTACAGTATCTTTACGCTACACTACACTTCTTTACGCTACACTACACTGCTTTACACTACACTACACTGCTTTTGCCCCTGCTCGAGAACTGAAAGTGGCCCATTTAGTTCTTTTCATTGTGTGGTAAGGGTGTCTAAGCTTGTGTTTTTACCAAGCTCTACCCATTAAATTGGACATTACAAAAATGTTTCACATCTACTCAGACACGGAGTCAAGATTGATAGCAAAATACAAGGAAATATTTGAGCAATAGATTTTAAAAAAACAGTTTTATTTAGAAAGAGCAATTCGATTTTTTAAACATTTAAAAATTTTTAATTGTTTTATAAAAAAATTACTCATAAAAAATCAGAACCCCCGTCCTCCGCCCCCCCCCCCCACCCCCCCCCCCCCAAAAACAGTTTTATTTAGAAAGAGCAATTCGATTTTTTAAACATTTAAAAATTTTTAATTGTTTTATAAAAAAATTACTCATAAAAAATCAGAACCCCCGTCCCCCGCCCCGCCCCCCCCCCCGGGCCATAAACTTTCAATGAAATATAATGTCGATATTTTATAGATTTCTTGCTTTTAAAAAAAACCAATACCCCAGTTTGTGATAATATATCCTCTCATCTATTTTGATCAGGGCAGCAAACCCATAACATGACAATTGTATTTTTAAAAAAGAACAAAAAGAAAAAGAAGAAGAAAAAAAAATCTTCTCCTACCACAAACATTTTGCATCAGCGGTGCTCAACCTGTGGGTCGCGATTCTTTCCCAGGGGTCGCCTACGGCCATCCGAAAACACATGAACTCTACAGTTATGTAGTAGCAACGAAAACAATTTTATGGTTGGGGGCCGCCACAACATGAGGAACTGTATTAAAGGGTCGCGGCGGCATTAGGAAGGTTGAGAACCACTGTTTTACACACTCATCAATTATTTAATTATCCCCCCTTCCCTCCCCAGACAACCACTAAAGACGTCATTGACTTCCTAAACGGCTACTGGGCAACCTTTTCCACGTTCGACGCCAAACTCACAGCGTACAGCAAGACGACCGGGTACAAGGCGTACGTGGGCTCCATACCCCAGCGGGACAAAGTCGCCTTCTACCAGAAAAACCTGACGAGGGTCCTCACCGAGATCAACGCCAGCGTGCCGACGATGCAGACCGCCACGGCCACCAACGCGACGACGAAATCCATGACGGACCTCTACGGGGAGACCAGCTACGTGTGCGGCCAGTTCAAATCCTTCCTGGTGAGCTGGAGGAAGTACTGCGGCGGCTGCCCGGACAAGAGGAAGCGCAGGAACAGCAAGAACGTGACGGCGAAGAAGAACGGCCGCCCCGGGAAGAGGGGCAAGAAGTTCACGACCAAGAAGGCCAACCTGGTGACGGAGGCGAGGAAGGGCAAAGGGAAGAAGAACAACAAGGGAAAGGGCAAAGGCAAGAAAAACAAGAACCAGTAAGAACTTTGGGTCAAGGTTGATCATGTCAAGAACACCGTACAGGGAAAAATGTCCCAAATGTGAAATTTGAATAAGATTTGATAATTTTTTTTTTTTTGTGTAAATGTTGAATTTTCCAGGAATTTATAACGCTCTTTCAAAATATAAATATATCTTAGGAGAACGAAAAAAAAACAACCACAACTAATCAGAGATATAAAACATCAAAGCTATTTATAAATTGCTCAGTTTTGACAGAAAACCGAATGACAATAGTCTTGTAGTAACAATTGTTCAAGTGTTAAGCTTAAAAAGAAAAAAAACAAACAATGCTTTTATTCATGCATTGATTTTTGAAAGGTCTTTTTAACTCTTTATTCCCCCTCCCACCCACCCCCACCCCCCCAACACACACACAGATCAATGTGCTTGTCGAGTGTGTTTGACCATGTCCACATGGTACGATACAATGTTCCCAGAGGTGAGATGACCATCAGGTGGCCTGTATGATATCTAGACCCGAGTGTAATCTCTTATAGATTGTCAGCGTTTTGTTGTTTTTTTTTTCAACAAGATTCTGACAAATGACAATGTACATGCCATGCATGTGAAGATAAATTGTACACAAATACGTCGTCGTGTCATCCATCATGTACATAATATGTACTCATATGTACTAATAATTCATCAATGAAATTACCGTTTTGAATGTAGCGCATCACTGCCCCAACGCTTTAGAAGCTTGCTCAATCAGTTGTACAGATCCCATGCATTTTTTGTGTGTTTAAAATATAATTTGCATGTTTATTCATAACATAGCCCAATTAGTGCAATCTTACCAAAAAAATGGCTTCTTATTAGCTTGACGAGATTATGATTTCCGATATTATTATTGTTACTCTAAATATTATAATTGTTATTTTCATTTTTTTTTATTATCATTGCAAATATTTATAAAGTATTCATCTACAAGCCATTAAATGCGTTTTAAAAAAATCTATATTTATAAATTTATTCCAACTTTTATAAGAAAAAATATCACTGCCATCATTATTTATTTTAAAGTTGTGTGTTACCAATCAATTTGTTCATGGCTCATCCACTATGTAGAATGTAGATCGTAAATTTCAGAATTTATTAAGATTTTCAGCCGTGTAACATTTCTATGTCACCACGAGATTACGTTGCACCTATTAAATATCAGATGAGTCTTTAGTTGTTGTTTTTTTTAAATAGAGCTTTATTATTATAATTAGTAATTATTTTTTTGTTGAAGGTTTATAATATGTAGATTTGATGACATGATTTTTAAAAATAATGTTGTTGTTTTTTGTTTTTGTTTTTTTTTAAATATCTAACTTGTACATTTTTGTAAAATTACCTTCACATTCCATACAGAGATTATGTAACCAGATATGTATTTATATGTACACACATTTATTTATATACATATATGAAGATGTTGTATTTACAACTGCCATTGTTTAATTATTGCGGTGATGGGGTAAAAAAATATACCATAAAAAAAAACATTTTTTTGACATTAAATCCATTACAATTTTATTTTAATTTTTGTTACATGTTTTATTTTTAATTTGGTCAATGGTGAGTTTTGTGTGCGTGCGAGAGTTGAAACTTTTCAAATGAACATTTGGATTTATAATGTGAACATACACGTGTGTGCGTGAGGAAATGTACGACTTGAATGAGAATGGAGAAGCGTGTACGCGACGTGTACAGCACGCCATCTAGAGTGACCGATTGAACGCGAGAGTGGAGGTGATAGACGAGAAAGTGTGTCCCTATGACGAGCTGAGTGTGACCTTAACAAGGTCCGCTTTAAAACACTACAGACTGACACTTAGCGATATGATTCTAATCTTAAAAGGAAGTTGAATGACACTTTGCTTGTCCCCCCTTCAACACGCTCTTTATTTCCTAACAGAAGGGAATCTTTTCCTGCGTCTTCTAAAATCATCCAAGTGTGTATGTTGTGCGCTGAATGTTGTTTGAGCCAACAATGACATTTATGACTACCGAGTCTTCATAATCCCCCAAATCAACTGTGTCGTGTCGGGTTAAGCTATAGGGTTCCTGTTATAACCTGAGAAGGGATTTGATTAGAGACCGACCGAATTTCGGCTTCGGTTTCAGGCGCAGAAAGTGGCCATTTTATCACTTTCGGCTAAGTTTCGGTTTCGGACGAAACTGAAAGTTAACTTTCGGCTTAATTTCGGTTTCGCCGAAAGAAAAAAGTTAACTTTCGTTTTTTTTTTTCGGTTTTGGCCGAAATTGACTTAGACTTTCAGCCATCAGACCGAAAGTGACTCAGGTTTTCAGGCATCTAATTCTCAGCAAAAGCGATATTTAACAACAAACTAAGTGATATTTAAGAACAAACTAAACGATCTTTAAGAACAAATTAAGCGATATTTAAGAACAAACTAAACGATATTTAAAAACAAATAAAATGATCATTAAAAAAAAACGATCTTTAAGAACAAATTAAGCGATCTTTGAGAACAAACTAAACGATATTTAACAAAAAACTAAGCGACATTTAAGAACACACTAAACGATCTTTAAAACAAATTAAGCGATCTTTATGAACAATCTAAGTGATCTTTAATAAAAAAAAGACTAAACGATCTTAAAGATTAAACTAACTGATTTTTAAGAACGAACTAAATGATCTTTTGAGAACAAAACAAATGATCTTTAATAGTAAACTAAATGATTTATAAGAATAAACTAATGATGTATAACAGAAAACTAAATGTTCTTTAGGAACAAACTAAAAGGTCTTTAAGAACAAACTAATCGATCTTAAGGAACAAAATCAATCTGTAAGAACAAACTAAGCGATCTTTATGAACAAACTAAGTGATCTTCAACAACAAAATAAGCGATCTTTAAGACCAATCTAAACGATTTTTAATAGCAAACTAAAAGATCTATACAAACAAACTAAATATACTTTAAGGACAAACTGAATGATCTTTAAGAACAACTAAATGAGATTTAAGAACAAAATCAATGATCTTTAAGAACAAACTTAGTGATCTTTTTTGAACAAACTAAATGATCGTTAATAACAAACTAAAAGATCTTTTAACAAAAACTATGCTGACTTTAAGAACAAATTAACCGATCTTTAAGAACAAATAAAGCGATCATTAACAAAAAAAATGAACGATCTTTAACAAAAAACTAAGCGATCTTTTCGAACAAACTAAACTATCTTTAACAACAAGATGTTATATTAGATGTTTATTTATCAATATTCACGATTATCTCATTTTTATAAAATGAATGTAAATATTTATGCTTTCCCCCATAATTTTCAATGTATGCAGAATGTATGCGGGAACGAATTTCAAAATTTCTAATTATTTCATTTTCGGCTTCGGTTTCGGCCTAAAGTCATTTTTAATTTTCTGCCTTTTTTTGGTTTTGGCCGAAGTCATCTTTAAGCTTTCGGCCTATTTTTGGTTTCGGCCGAAAGTCTTTTTAAACTTTCGGCCTATTTTCGGCTTTGGCCGAAATCAGAAAATCACTTTCGGTCGGTCTCTAGATTTGATCTTATAAACAAGGCTGTTGGGGTCGTTAGCGTTGGGAAGAAAAGAGTAGGGGATTGGTAGGGAGGGGAGGTCGTTCGCAAAGAGCGGTATTTGAATAATTAAATGAATTTATATGGGTCAACTGAATAGTTTGTTTTAGGAAAAGCGGTTTGGGGAGGGCTGAAAAAAAGCCCACCTAGGGCGCCACCAACCCTGGGCTACGCCACTGGTTAGAGTCGATGTGTTGCATGCAGGACGTTTTAAGCTGGAAACAAGGTAGTGAGCGTGTTTTCGATAGGGGATTCGACTTTCAAGCAATGCATTCCTCATTCTCCAGAGTTATACAGTGGTTTAACAATAAGTCTGCGTAAAGCCATTCATGTCGGACAACAAAAAAAAATCAATCAAATTTCCAATATATCATTCAAGAACTAAAATAAACACCAGACTGACTCCATAGACTGTTTGCGTGAGCCGTCGATAGAGCGAATTTAAAGTCAAAACTTGACACAATTTATTAAGGAGAAGTCAAGATCTTGAGGACGTATCTGTAATCTGTAGCATGTATCTTAATGCAAGTTAACATCAGGTCACTAACTGAAGTGTTCTTGTTTGGACATTGAGTTGTGGCCCCAATGATTATTTTAAATTTTTTTTTTTAAAAACAGGACTTAACCACATTGCAGACCTGTGATTAACAAATGCGCACGCTATGAAATTCTTCACACTGTCTTTATGTATATGTTTCTAAATTAGTTTTCTTTTTTAAACAATATTTTCCCTCTTCCTAAATAATATTTATTGTTTTCGTCAACATTTTCCCACTTTGTCTCTTTTCCTCTTCCTTCTTCCTCTTCCCCCACTTCTCTCTCTCTCTCTCTCTCTCTCTCTCTCTCTCTCTCTGTCGGTCACGCTCACTCACTGAATGTGTCTATAACTTAACAACAACAAGGTAAACGCTTCACTGGATACAATAAGGAAAGCACAGGCACAGGGCGCTCGCTACATCCAGGACGACCTATTTGTTTGAGGAAGGCCTTCCCACATAATGTCGTCTGCCATTACAGAAAAAAATATTTGTTAAAAAACTGAAGGAACGGCCATTGGCTGCTTTGTGCTTCACAGCTCTGCTCTGACCAACCCGGGGGCTATGCCTCAAAGTTTCAATTCTATCCAACGTGTACCATCCCATCCGATCAGAGGGAACACTATGGGTAGGTGTCACCCGGTAAGGTAATTCCTTGCTGTCCCCCGCACTTACTTTTTTCCCGGACCCTCCCCCCCCCCGGGGGCCTGCACCGAGCATTTCTTAACCAGATCATACGGAGTCGCTTAGAGTATTTTTTTGTTGATTAAGTCATAGTGCAACACAATTCATAAGGAAAGAAAAAGCAACAGAATTTTGGGGTCAGGGTCAGGGATCGTTCTAGAGGACATCCGCAGAGAAGAGGGTGGAAAGAGGATGCGTTCAATGGCGGACAGATGCGGAGAAAGGGGACTGGGGTTAAAGGTATAACTAGCTTTATGTTACAAGCTGCTTTAGGCCCATTGCGTGTATTCCTCTATGCTTGATCTGTTTGAGAAACTTCGAAAAATTTGTAATCTTAAACCACCAAGAATTTAGTTACAAATTTCAAAATAAGGGAGATCACTCAAAATATGGGGAGGCCATTAATTTTGGTCAAAAAGGAATAAATGCATTTTTGTCTGCATTTAACTTTAATCAAATGACTTATATTAAGGGCCATCAAAAAATTACGTACGCAAAAAAAAAAAAAAAAAGATTTCACACCCTTCCCCATTTTCTTGGTGTATCTGTACTTTAAGCACCCCACCTTGTGTGTATTTTAATGAACATAAGGGCCATCAAAAAATTACGTACGCAAAAAAAAAAAAAAAAAGATTTCACACCCTTCCCCATTTTCTTGGTGTATCTGTACTTTAAGCACCCCACCTTGTGTGTATTTTAATGAACTCTAAGCTCGCCTCCCTGGAAAAAAATAAAAAAATAAAATTAATGACTTTAAAAATTAGATAAGGCAGCATTCAGACCGCTCTTTTTTTACTTTCCCCAAAATTTTGTGTTTGGGGTTGGAGTGGGGGGGGGGGGTTGATTTCACAACATTCGAGGCGATCAGTTGGGGTGTCGGGTAAAGAACGGTGCTGTTTTTGTTGGACCGTTCAGCGGGTTGGGTTTCGGCCCGACGACATCATTACGTCAAAAATGATGTGCCTGTGACGTGATTACGTCTGAATGACTATTAGTAATAGTATTACTGCTGTGATGTCTAGCGAGTGTAAACGCAAAGCAACAGCTTGACGATAAATACGTACACACAGTGACGATGATTTCCTTTAAGAATTCGGACAATGATTATGTATCATCGACTTCTCATACGTCTAGGTGACAGTTTGTATTTATTAGAGCTGCTAGATGGTATCAAGATCTCAGGATAATCCTTAAAAGTACGTACTCTCTGAACCAGTTCGCATAAACTTTGAAATCAACACACACAAAATCTCGGTTGCAGTGAGCACATAATTAATGGACGGACCCCAACCATACTGATTTAGAAGTTTAAATCTAGTAACTCGGTGCTCTTTGTAATCATAATTATACTTCACTGTAGATTGCCGTATGCGTCTGCGGACGTCTTTAACCCCTGGGCAGGGAGGTAGTAAGATGACTTTGGTCACGTGGGGAGGTGAAGAAGTGCGTATTTTCTGCGGACATCCTTTGACGCCAACGAATGAAAACGATTTTAATAAAGCAATGAAAGTGATTCTTACTGAAACATTTAAACTTCTCAGTTAAAACTGGCATTCAAAGACGCAAACATGTCGCCCATGTCATCAACCGTGACATTCATTTCATCAATCATGTCACTCATGTCATCACACATATCACATGTGTCCTCAAATATGTCACTCATTTCGTCAAACATGACATTCATTTCATCAAACATGTCCCTCATGTCATCAAACATGTCACTCATTTCATCAAACATGTCACTCATGTCATCAAACATGTCACTCATTTCATCAAACGTGTCACTCATGTCATCAAACATGTCTCTCATTTCATCAAACCTGTCACTCATGTCATCGAATATGTCACTCACATCATCAAACATGACTCTCATTTCATCAAATATGTCACTCATATCATCAAAAATGTCACTCATTTCATCAAACATGTCACTCATGTCATCAAGCATGTCAATCATTTCACCGGAGCTGTCATTCATTTCATTGAAATCAGCATTCTTTACCATTGTCAATTTCAATTTTTTTAAATTACCAAGAAAACCTGGACTTTTCCATGGTAGATCGCAAAAAGTTCTTAATAGGTTGTAGTATTGAAAAGCTCCTGCTCTTATGAACCTCACAGGCATACGTATCGTGAGAAATGATTGTAGGCTCAGAGAGAGAGGATTGAGAGAGAGATTCTATGAAGTCCCATTCAGTTATGCATTTCACAACGGCAAATCTTTGTCTTCGTCAAGATGCATATCTGCCGCTTTCAGACGCCGTCGCAACATTGGTATTGAAATTAAATAACCCATCATAGAAACAGGCCAGTTTAGGAACAGACAGACATCGTTAACTCTTCTTCGGTCGACCATGACAGAGTCTTGCCTTGAAGTACCTCAAACATATCTGCTACTTCCGTGGCGCACTTGATCTGTATTGGAGTCTTAGATCAAAGACTATCAACACGCCATCGTGTTTGTCTTCTTTCAAAGTGCGTCCGGCGTCTCTTGATGCCTCACCTGCCAACGTGTTAACCTCCTTGTTTAATATCCACTCGACACTTCTGCGAATCTGTCTGCTCTGGTGGCACGAGTCTCCGATGACAACCTGCTCTGGTGGCCCGCGGCTCCCGATGACAACCTGCTCTGGTGGCCCGCGGCTCCCGATGACAACCTGCTCTGGTGGCCCGCGGCTCCCGATGACACCCTTCTCGGGTGGGATCCTATTAATTTTGTAACCTTGTTGTGAATACAACATGATCTGGTGGCCCTTGTCTTTGTATTCGTTTTATGTGTGTTTTTATTGTGTGTTTTTTTAAAAACATACCGTTGTGGCAACGAGCAATGATAACAATAACAACAAACAGCACCACTCTTCTTATACTTCAAGCCGGTGGCTGGTAAGGTGGTCTTCTGGTGCTTAGTTTTAATTATAATTAGAAAGTCTTTAACTGTAGGAAGTAAAAGGCAGCCGCTATGCTTTATGCAGTAATAGGCAACTTAAAAAAGAATGTTAAATAAGCATTTAATTGTTGGATGCCTTAACATTTTTTGTAAGAGTAAATGCTTTTAAAAAAAAAGTATAATATTTTTTAAAAAAGTATTGACTTTATAATGTCAGTTTCATGTAACCGTAAAGGAAAGAATATTGCGAAAAGAATTTTGAGGGTCACGTGGGGGAAAGTATAATAAATATAACGGGAACAAGAATAGTAACAATAAAACGTTTGGGAAACACCGGGAGACCATATTATTATTTTTAGAGTGATTAACTCATGGGCAGGTTTGCTATTTATACACTTTTGGTGAACAGTCGGCTCATTGTTTTCGTTATGTACAAAAAAATAATAAAAATAATAAAGCTATAAGATTTTGATCATAAAATTTATTTTATTATTTTGATTTGTTGTCATTTATTTTAAAAAAAATATTTAAAATTAAATAAACAAGATATAAAACATAAAAAAATAAGCCAAATAATGATATGACCAGTGCTTGATATGAACAGTGCTTACATTTCAAGCAATGCCGTGAATAGAGCTGAGACAGAGATTGCCGGCAGTACTGTGTAAATCATAGTCTAATAATAAATACCAATCAAATATTTTGAATGAAGCACATCTCATGAGATCACGTCCTTTGAAAAATTAGGAGCGTTCAGAGTCTTAAATTAACGACAACAAAAAAAATATGAACATAAATGACTGTAAGGGTAAAAAAAAAATGGACATTCAAATAGTTTCTACTAAATCCAAAATATATTTTAAAAATTTTAAATGAAAAAAAAAAGCTTTTTAATTTTTATTTTAAATGAAAATAAGCTTAGAATTTTCAAAGGAATGCTCAAGAAATATATTTTTTTTTAATATTAAAATATGTTTGTTTAAAACACGTTAAATATTTTAGCATTTTCATTCCAATTCATGAATAAAACAATTTGTGCATGGCACATACGTTAAGGTTTATAGATGCAATCAAAACAAGAAAAAACGAGATTACCTTCCGATTTAATAAAACACAATTATTTGGACTTTATATATATATATAATATATATATATATATATATATGTAATATTTACATCATATAGTTAAATATTGTTATCGAAAGACTCTGGGCGAATCTAAAGATTATATTGAGAATAAAAAAAAACACATTTTTAATTCATTTTGAAAGGGTCGTGCCATCAGAAGATGCTCCATTCGTGCACACACATATTGAAATGACCAACAGTTTTGTTAAAATGTGTCGCTAAATACACAAGATTCAGATGTTAAACCGCCCGAATATGTTCTTAAGCATCACAACGATAATGCAGATATTAAGCTATTGAGGACGTACAATGTAAACCGAAATTCGACACACTCAATACATTGAACAAAAATGTAAAATTACTGGTCTTAAAATTTTTTTTTTTAAATAGTTAACAGAAATTTATATTCACAGAAGACTTTTAATTGCTTGTAAAATTCTTAGCTCTGATTTTTTAACTCCTCCCGTTTCTTCTACATGTCCGACTCCACGCCTCTTACGGGTTTTAAGACCACACGCCTCACAGTTCAGCCTCCAGGTTTTCACCATGACGTTAAACGTGTCGAAGACTCTGTAACCATGTCCGTAGATGGCTGTCTTGGTTGGTGAGATGACGACGTCGGGAGATGCCACTGGGCCGTCCTCGTACAGGGTCCAGGCCATGTCTTCTACAGCCAGGTCGGTAAAGTCGATCAAGATACTGAGATTTTTCTTGAGCAGCTTGGTGAAATTCAGCACGTCTAGATTTCTGCTCTCGTCCTTATACGAGCTGCTGGTCATGTAGATACCCAGGGCACTGCTGAGTCCTTTGAACACGCTCAGGTATCTGCTCGTCATCGTGTACAACTCCGCGGAGTTAGACTATTTTTGAAATAAATGGGATACATTATTACATTTAATCGTTAAGTTATAAAGATGAATTGATTGTTTTAATACACTAGACAAGCAAAAGTTGTAAATACTTTTGGATGTAATTTATTTCCACACCCTGAAAACATTGACCAGATTATATATTAAAATGACACAATAATCAGCTAAACATTGACCAGATTATATATTAAAATGACGCCATAGTCAGCTAAACATTGACCAGATTATATATTAAAATGACGCCATAATCAGCTAAACATTGACCAGATTGTGTATGAAAATGACACGATACTCTAGACGCACGTAAAATAGAATTAAATTTAAACACAAAAGGTTATATTTGAAAGTAATCGTTTCCTGATCGATACAATAACAACAATTATTCACTTTAGGTTATTCCTTTTAAAGTGCTACACACTTAACGCTAGACATGGCAAGACATACGGGGCTACCTAAACATATCTTAGAAACATTGAACAACAACCAACAACTTACAACGCTGTCTGATAGTTGATAAACGCTGATGTCCTGTGAGGTCTTATAATTAACCTGTCGAAAGTTTAGAATAAAAAAAAAGTGTTTATTGCGCAAAAATGTGTGGTCGAAATATTTGTTTATATTTGAATTCTTCAGGCAAACAATCCCTAACTTCTAATAATTATTTTTTTTTAAAATTAAAGAATCAATTTGATTTCACAAGCATTAAAATATAAATATGTTTAATGTAAACAGAAACAAAAAAGCAAATTAAATATTATTATTATAATTTTGTTGAAAATTTCGATTTGTTCCCAATTTATCAAATTTTAAGCGCTTTCACTATGTAACGTTGTAGCGTTCAATCTCAACCCGATGTTAGCCTCAAACATGTTTTATTGAATTGGTGATTAATCTCCCACAGATGGCCACTACTACAACTATTGAATTACTCACCAATGACTTCTTCAGAGAGTCAGAGCTGCTTTGACAGATGTCCAGACTGATGCACATTTGACCGTCACACAGCCCGACTGCCCGTGTCCCCCGCAGGGTCATCAAGAAGACACCTGAAATGAATAACAAAAATAAGTCTCTACCGTATTTTGTGTTACTTCTTGTTAACTCACAACTAGTGGCTAACAGCATTGGTATACGTTCTGATTGCTCGTGAGGAACCAGTGGCGTAGCTAGGGTTAGTGCCTCCCGGGCGGGCCAAAAACTTTGCTACCCCCTTCCTCGGACAAACCAAAAAAAAAAAAGTAGGCAGGTTGCCTAAAATGTCACCCCCACCCCTCTTAATAAAGTAGGGAAAAAATTATGCCAGGGGCAGTTCTCCCCTCTCCCCCCCCCTCTTCCGACGCCACTGTGTAGATGTCAACTAGACACTAACACGGCGCTGGCCGTACAAAAGGCCTCGCATTAAGGTAACTTCTGGTAGTATTTTGACTAAGCTAATCAGCATGGTGTCACAATAGATTGTTAAGGTGACGGCGACTCTAAACTTCATTACTGTACAGCAGACCAACGTTTACATTACTGAACTCTCCCCCACCTAATAAATAAACGAGCTGATTTGAGATCTTGAACTTCATCTTGAATGTAATTCACGACTTTGGGTTTCACACTTCTTGTTAATGTTTGTATCACTTACTGAACTAACTCTTTCAAACATCTGCTTATATATCGAAGATCTTCAGCTAAATCCATAAAAAGACTTCCTTCTATTATTACATTTTTTTACAATTTTTCAAATTCCCAGTTTCCATACCTTTTGGTGGAGATAAAGACAATCCAAACCAAGTGATACATTCACACTTCAAAATCCCAGTGCTTCCAACCCGAGTTAAGGCAAATCGAAAGTTCTTTATTTTTTTATTATAACGCCTTTTGATTAGAGACTAATTACGTACGGGTATTTCGCTGTGCGAACGTTCAGCGGGTGGGAGGTATGACGCAACAGCCATTCATGACGAAGGATCTAGTGAAGCGCGGCGAGTGATCCATTTCCCCATTCCAACAAATAGTGTACGAGGCCAAACTTCAAGTTGGTTAATGGATTTTCAATTGGATAATTCCGGAGCTGGCGTTGTAGTACCAGTAGTAGAGTACTGAGCTAAGGAAAGAAATTGATGAAAAATTATGCCATACAGTCAGTTATTACTCATTAATGTCTAAAAATATAGCAAAGATTAAAAAAAAACAAAAAAAAAAAAAAAACAAACAAACAACTTAAACCTTTACCAATAATTTCCGTTAAAAAAATTGTGTTTTTTTAAAAATAGTTTGACGCAGTCAGACCCTATACATGGGCAAAAACCCACGCCTTTAGTAATACAATTAACACTCATTAAAAATAATTAACAATAAAGTTTGATCTGTGAAACGATTTTAAAAATTATTTTTTAGGCGCGCTGGGCTTTGTGGGTGAGGGTGGGGTGTTGTCTGAATCTGTGACGTCATAGGTCACCACGTGACGTATAATTGAGTTGTGAAATTTTGTTGTGAAAAAGAAAAAAAAGTATTTGATGAAGACTGAACAGTGTGGCTAACGGACTTTCCCGTTCTGTATCCAATAAAACGTTTCAGAGATAACTTTTGGAGTATGGGCGTCTAGCATTTAGTTGATGAGTCAATGTCGTAACAAAGCACTGGCCCACAAGATAAGCCAATTGACCAACAAAGCACTGGCCCACAAGTTAAGCCAATTAACCAACAAAGGACTGGTCCCATAAGATAAGTCAATTTACCCCCAAAGTACGGGTCCCACAAGATAAGGCAATTCACCAACAAAGCACTGGCCCACAAGATAAACCAATTACCAACAAAGCACTGGTCCAACTAGCTAAGCCAATTTACCAACAAAGCACTGGCCCAACAAGATAAGCCAATTCATCAACAAAGCACTGGTCCCACTAGATAAGCCAGTTACCATAAGAGCACAGGCCCACAAGATAAGACAATTTACCAACAAAGCACTAGATAGACCAATTCCACGTCTAGGGAGTATTAACGGTCCTGGGATCAGGGGGGTGGGGGTGGGAGCGTAATACTTGCCTTGACCTGTGCGCAATGATTGCCTTACACCGGACCACAGTTCACGCAACGCCGAGCCACATTTTTGTGATATGTTCTTGGAATGAAAGGGTATCCATTATGTTTTTTGGAAAGGGAATCCTGTTGATATCGTTCACACATACACACACACCATTTCAACCTTTTAGTTCTCGACATCATCTCGATGCGGGGAGCCGGTTATATTGTTGTTGTTGTTTTTCCCATTCGTGTTATTATGTTGTTGATACTTTTAATGTGTTCAGTGCTACTTCTTTACCCCATTAATATACACACACACACACAAAACATAAGATTTCCAAAGTGACGAGTTTTCCCATTCGTTTACCCTTCTGACATTTGTTTTGCAAAAATATGTATCTAGTTGATGTGTTAAGGAATATGTGCTAGCAGGTATGTGCCATTTAAGATAACACAGACCGACACGTTTGAAAATGAAAACACATAGTGTATTACTGTAAGTAGATCATTGTTAGTTCTTCTCTAAAGAAGCATACGTATTTTAAATATAACAAATCAGCTGGACTACATGGTCAGAAAGGGGGGGGGGGGCAATTCAGAACGAGGGAGAGACAGAGAGAGAGAGAGAGAATGTAAGTAGATCATTGTTAGTTCTTCTATAAAGAAGCATACGTATTTTAAATATAACAAATCAGCTGGACTACATGGTCAGAAAGGGGGGGGGGCAATTCAGAACGAGGGAGAGACAGAGAGAGAGAGAGAGAGAGAGAGAGAGAGGGAAAGTCAGAGAGGGAGAGAGAGAAAGAGAGAGATATATAGAGAGAGGCGGGAGACATGGAGAGACAGAGACAGGGAGAAACATAGACAGAGTGAGACAGAGAGATATATAGATATATATAGAGAGAGAGAGACAGGAAGAGACAGACACAGAGAGACAGAGAGAGACAGAGAGAGACAGAGAGATATATAGATATATATAAAGAGAGAGAGAGACAGGGAGAGACAGAGACAGACACAGAGAGACAGAGAAAGACTTCTTCTCTCTCTCTCTATAAGTGACAGAGCTAAAGAGACAGAGAGAGACAGATAGCGAGAGGAACACAATAAAAAAGAGAGAGAAAAATGACAGATGTGATGCTGGTAAGAGAAATGTATCGAAAGAATAATTTGAATAATTCCTCGATTGAAAAGGAAATGAAGTAATCGAATATCTTTTTTAATGAATGTAATAGATACCAATAGATATCGAAAGCTACAAATGTATTTCGAAAGATACCAATAGATACCAATATATCAATAGATATCAATAGATAGCAATAGATGCCAATATACAAATATATATCAATAAATACCAATAGATACCAATATACGAATAGATATCAAAAGATACCAATAGATACCAATATACGAATAGATATCAAAAGATACCAATAGATACCAATATACGAATAGCTATTAATAGATCCCAATAGATGCCAATATACGAATATATATATCAATAGATGCCAATCGATACCAATATACCAGTAGATAACAATAGATTCCAATACATGCCAAATAGATACCAATAGATAATAAACAAAGAAAAACACTGAGAATGTGACCAAAAAAAAAGTCGCATACTTTGTTTTAGTTTTATCCAGTCCACAATACAAGCGTTAAGATGGCGGTGCACGTATTTATCTTTTGCCAGTTCATTTTATGTGTTACAATGTTCTCAACGTCCCCCTATTTTACACAGGCCTACCACTTTGAGTGCAATTCTCTCCTCATCTGACGCAAGCCCCTGGACAACGCCAGTGCCGGCAGTGCGACGACGCCGGGGTGTCAGGGTGTCACCATCCTGTAGTTCAACTCATATTATACATGTATATTTATATATATATATATTCTTCAAACGTGATTATTAATAGAGATAAATGTTTCCCGTTTCCAGTAACGGAAACACTCAAGAGTGGCTCTTATGTTGCACTTGTGTGGCAAACGATTCAGTTTACAAATGTGACTTCCAAAACGGAGATGACAGCGTGAAACTTCTGTATTATGTCCGCCGACTGTTGTCTGACTCGGAACACTACCACCACCACCCACTGAGCTTTTTTTTTTATAGTGTCCTGTTGGGAGCACTTGTTGTGGTTTTTTGAGTCCACAACGTGAGCTCGTCACGCCGGATATGTTTAGAGTGACCTTCGAACATAAAATTCGAATTCGGCTTAGCTATTTTCCATTTCTGTGTTATTTCCCGCCAGATCTGTCTTTGGTTTTTTTTGGGAGGGTCTTTTTTTATGGAGGGTCTTTTTGTTGTTTTTTGGGAGTGTCTTTTTTATGGAGGGTCTTTTTGTTGTTTTTTGGGAGTGTCTTTTTTTTATGGACTGTCTTTTTTTTTTTTTTTGGGGGTGTCTTTTTTTTTGTGGGTTTTTTTTTTTTTTTTTTGGGGTGTTTTTTTTTTGGTGGGTTTTTTTGTTTTTTTTTTGTGGTGTGTTTTTTT
>CAXITT010000198.1:381261-394343 GCA_964033795.1 Lymnaea stagnalis
ATATTTTATATAGAGATAAAGGTGCTGTAAGTGTCGGACCCCCCCTCCCCGCCTCCCTTTCTACGTAACTGATTACGATGCTACTACAAAAGAACAATAGTCATAAGTATGCAATTTGAACTCAGAGAACATTGGATTTTGCATTTATCAATTTTAATTTAGTACAGTCTAAGAGTAGTTTAACATGGACATTGTAAATTAAAAGCAGTTGTAAATATGCCATAAAGTGTGTATGTACAGTGAAACAACACTAAATACATATACAATGAAAAAAAACATTAAATACATAGACCGAAAAAAACATTAAATACATAGACCTTAAACAACATTAAATACATAGACCGTAAAACAAAATTAAATACATAGACCGTAAACAACATTGAATACATAGACAGTGAACAAAATTAAATACATAGACAGTAAACAACATTAAATACATAGACAGTAAACAACATTAAATACATAGACAGTAAACAACATTAAATACATAGACAGTAAACAACATTAAATACATAGACCGCAAAACAACATTAAATACATAGACCGTAAAACAACATGGAAACACGATAACCCGTTGAAATTTGTGAATACCTTTCGCTCCTTGAAATTTAAGAATTTAGAACCACTCTAATATACAATAAATCTATTGACCCCAGTGCAGACCCCCTGTAAGATCACTATCTCGCCTGGTGCCCATTTTGACCCCAGTGCAGACCCCCTGTAAGATCACTATCTCGCCTGGTGCCCATTTTGACCCCAGTGCAGACCCCCTGTAAGATCACTATCTCGCCTGGTGCCCATTTTGACCCCATCCCACTCGGAAATAAATCATATTTTAAAAAAAAGTATACACGGGTCACACGGGTCATACTGTTACAATGAACACATGAAATGATGTGCTCAGCACATACAGTAATAGTGTCGACGTCATCGCGACAAGAAACACAAGAGTGGTCACACCTGAGTCTGAATTTACAAATAAACAAACTACAAAGATATTGATATGTGTAGCTTTTGAAAAAAAAACAAATATTGTCATCATTTCAATTATTGCGTTTGTCCATGTTCTGGGCACAGGAATGAAAATTACAAAAAACAATATGTCTTACTATATAAATACATTTTAAAAATCATTGCAAAGAGCCTAATATGTATAATATTCTTGGTATCCAATGTACAAATATATACAATTTAAAGATTAATGGATACAATTAACCGATAATTTAATCATCGGGTTTAAATTAAGTTTAAAACTAAGGTTTAGATTATCAAAAATTAAATTAAAATGTTTATCATGCATGGTACTTTTTTTTTTACAACCTATTTGATGTCTAATAATGGTGACGGGAACTAATTATATTGGTGATACTGAAATGTTAAACTTTTCATGTGGTCGTTGCGTTCTCACCAGCCCCACAACTCCGTAGGGACTGATCACTAGCTCTTACTTGGAAGAAGTATGCCTTTGATATTTCACGTCATGTCCGGCGCCACGCCTAGTGCGGATGTTAAGCCCGCACGCCGGACAGTTCAGCCTCCACGTCTTCAGCATGGCCCTGAACATATCGGATACTCTGTAACCATGCCCGTAGATGACTGTCTTGGTCGGTGAAATGACCACATCGGGAGATGGGGCCGGGAGATTTTCATACAAGGTCCAGGCCATGTCTTCTACGGCCAGGTCGGTGTAGGAGATCACGATACTGAGATTGTTCTTGAGCTGATTGGTGAATCTCAGCACGTCCAGATTCTTGCTCTCGTCTTTGTACGAGCTGCTGGTCATGTAGATACCCAGGGCCCTGCTGAGTCCTTTGAACACGCTCAGGTATCTGCTCGTCATGTTGTATAACGCCAAGGAGTTCGACTAAACGTAAAAAATATTTTAAAATTATTTTAATAATTTTTTTTTTACAGATATACATTAACTGTATTGAGTGCTCCGCATAATTTTAGCATAATGTAATTTACTTTTAAATCAAGCGTTATTGTGGAGTTGAAATGACTTGGTACGCGGTGAAACAATAAATGACACAATACTATTGACAACTTACAACGCTGTCCGACAGTTGGTAAACGCTGATATCCTGGGAGGTGGCGTAGTTAACCTAATGAAAGATAAGAAAAAAAAATGTTGCTTTTTTTAAATTTTTAAACTTACACATATGTGTTAATATCTTATATTACAAACAGTTGTTGCTTCGTGCGATATACCGTGATATCTAGCTTATATGTAGTCACATATTTTAATCCTGGTTTGTTGAAACCCAAAGCACAAACAATAAGCCAAAAATTACTCAAAATCAAAAAGAAAAGGTTCATTGCTTAAAACACAGCTTTTAAACCCAAAAAATAGCGCCCATTAGTCTTTTTGTTAATTATTAAAAGCTTTCATTTAACTTGGCCAGATTGTCTCATATCTATGTGATCGTTCATATGTAAGAACCAGGTGATATGTATAGTTAATCGATTCAATTTTGAACAATTCACCTCTTACTAAAATTGTAACCAAAAAAAATTGATATAGAATAATATAACACGATGCATCCACGTTAAAAAGGGGACAGAAGAAGAACTATAGAAAAGTAGGTTCAAACTAAACAAATTCAATGGATATAGCTGGAATACTATCTAAAGTTAAATTTTAAAAGAAATTTAACAAGTAACAGTTACTGTAGACATTTGTCAAATTTATCATTTTAATATCTCCTATGATATGTATTTCCATTCTTTAAAAAAATATGTAATAAAAATTGCTAAGCTATCTATCGTCCCATCTTACCAAGCCTTTATTTAGATTGTCAGATGTACTTTGACTGTTGTCCAGGCTCCCGCACGTGCTCACGTCACACAGGTCGGCTGCCCATGTTCCTCGCATGGCAATCAAAACTACACCTGAAGATGAAGAAACATTACGAATATCATACTATATTCAGCTGTAAGTTCCTAAGCTGTTTCACTCCTACTTTTAAACCCCCCCTCCCCCCACTTACACACGCACATCGCATCGCAAAACACACGATTTAAAATATTCTCATAAGTCAATTGTTGATGACTGGATTATTATTATTTTTTTTTTACAAAAATGATAAGATTACTGGAACACATCTTTTTACCCCCTTCTATACAAATAATGTTTATTAAGTGATGAGCTTTCCCCACCTAAGACATAAAGCAGCTTAGATGCACTAAGTTTAGAAATATGCAGCTTCATGTTTCAATGATTAAATTCAAAGAATGCTTCTCTAAGAGCTCTCGGCGATATTGTATTTCCTTTCTAAAACTAAAATGAACGTTAATTTTCATCATTAAGTCTTCATTTATATAGTCAAAAAGTTAGACCAAAAATAAAATGTGTGGGATAATGCTACTATTTTTACGTTTCTTGACTTCAAAAATGTCCGGTATCTTTTTCTTAGTTGAAACTTTGTACAAAAAAAAAATCACCAACAACAATTACAAAATAAAAATCAAAACAAAGCCCATTTAAAAAATTATATAAATGCCAGCCTTAAAATTTCCTGAATTCCCGTTGATTTTGGGGGTCTCAATATCGGCTGCCCGTAAATTTCGCCTGGTCTTCTTGAAAGGGTCGTGTGGGAGGGTAGCTCAATGAAAGTCATGGAGTTACCTGAGTTTGCCCGTCGCGGCCAGTCATTCATAACACCACTGCACGAACAACCGGCGGAAATTATTTCCGCAGACCTGCCAGGGTCAAAGTTCATATTATGCAATGGGTGCTTTTTTAAAAAAAACAAAATTCTCCTATGCTGCCTTTCAGAAATTCTTTTCTACTTCGTAAAAAAAAAATATTTGCGTCAAGAGTTATTCTTTCTTTTAATACCTTAGCTATATTTGTATGTGTGGGGGTGGAGGGTGGGGGAGGGGGTGGGCGGGTGGGGGAGGGATAGTATTGTTTGGAGAGTACGACAGTTACTGTCTAATCAATTCATTTTTTAATTACTAAAAAACATTTTTATTGCTAACAATAGTTAGGGTTAGGGTTAGGGTTAGGGTTAGGGTTAGGGTTAGGGTTAGGGTTAGGGATAGTATTGTTTGGAGAGTACGACAGTTACTGTCTAATCAATTCATTTTTTAATTACTAAAAAACATTTTTATTGCTAACAATCCAATTAAAATTATTAGGACGACGTTCAAATGTTTGTAAAATAGAGAAGCTTGACCGTGGTGGCCGCGTACTTTGACCACTTCGGTCTGGTTCCAAAACCATGTGTGTTGTTTCTGAACACAATTCCAGTAAGTTAAGTAGGTTTGATTAAAGCAGACCCCAATAATATGGTTTTAAAAAATTGAATTTCTACTTTTGCCCTGAGTAATTTCTTTTCTCTCTCAATTCACGGTGACGTCATCCTATCCACGTTTACTCAGCCAAACCATGACAACAACAAATGAATTGAAAGGGGAAATGATATTCACAACCCCGATAAATACTCTTAAATAAAAAAAAGTGTTTTTTTTTCATTCGTAAATGTACCCAATATTTAGCAGTGCAAACAAAGAACTCTCTAAATTCAAAGTTAATTTTATTAAAATGACATTCTGCATTCAACATATTTGCATTTAGTAAATCAGACCCCCCCTCCCACACACACACATACCCAAACCCCCCCAACCCCCCCCAAGAAAATCCCACTAATGCCTTAATTAAGGGATTAACAATATTTTTTTTAAAATAAACAAACAATACAAATCTTTGAACCTCCACCATAATAAAATGTCAAAAATCAATTTAGGAAACGGGGAATTCGACCATGCAGTTGAAGACATTCAGGAGACAGGTGTTTGGGAAATTCCACCAATACCATAAGTAGCACCATATACCATCAACACTATCAGTACCATAATATATACTATCAAACGGTCTCCTAAATATCCAAAATAAACCATTTTGCTGACCGCATTGGGAAGATCTATTCTACCATATCTCCAAGTTATCAAGTTATGACTTGAGTCATTTACCTTAACCTATATCAGTGATTCTCAACCTTTCTAATGCCGCGACCCTTTAACACAGTGCCTCATGTTGTGGCAACCCCTAACCAAAATTTGTTTTTATCGTTGCTGCTTCATAACTGTTGGGTATATGTGTTTTCCGATGGTCTTAGGTGACCCCTCTGAAAGGGTCATTCGAACCACAAATGGGTCGCGAGCCACAGGTTTTTAACCGCTGACCTATACGAACAGCAGACAAAATAGTTATCCTCGGTCACAGCTAAGATGAAGATTCAATGAAATAGTCTGATTTTTAAAGAAGGACCTCTTGTCATTTACTGCTTCTGCTGTAACATTAGCTTTAACTTTGGTTTTAACATTAGCGGCCAAAATTAGTTGCAACATTATATGTAACATTAGTTCTAATATTATCTGTAACATGATCTGAAAATTAGCTGTAACATTATATGTTATATTTGCTGTAACATTAGCTGTAGCTTAAGAATATCTATAACATTAGTTGTAACATTATATGTAACATTAGGTGTACTATCAGCTGTAACATTATCCACAACATTGGCTGTAAAACTATCTGTAAAATTAAGCTGTAACATTAGATGTAACATTAGTTGTAATATTAGCTGTAACATCTGTAACATTATCTGTAACATTTGCTGTAACATTTGATGTAACATTGGCTGTAATATTAGCTGTAATATTTGTCAAACTTAGACTACGCCAGGGGTCTCAAACTCAAATTACCCGGGGGCCGCAAGGAGGTAGGGTCAGAGTGAGACTGCGCCGCATCAAGTATCCACAAAAAACGCGATTACAAATTCAATAAAGTGCAACTGTTACTATTTGCTCAACCTATTAATAACATACAAAAACATTTAGGGTTCTCAAGAACTAGGTTCACTTACTTCCTCCTATTTCTTGTTCCCATGGACCTGGAAGCGCTTCTTCTTACACAGCTGTGCAACATTTGGCTTGCGTGAGGAAGCAAATGATACCCTCAGTACAGCTTGAAGATGATCATCATTAAGTTTGGCCCTGAACTTTGACTTGTTAAATTTCATAGTGGAAAAAAGCTTTTCACACAGATAGATATCCCAAAAAGGCACATGATCCGCTTGAACAACCTGGAAATCTCCGTGAAGTTGGAGGGCAATGCTCTTATAAATTGCCCAAGCTTGTCTGTTTTTCCATTCAACCCCCAGAATTTAGCCTTGAGCTCAGAATTGCACTGAAGATCAATCAACGCCATTTGAAGCGCAAAAAAGGAAAAAAAAAGGGGGGGGGGAATCTTCCACATTGCAGGAGAAGGGGCCAGCAAAAATTTGAAAAGTGGCTCTGCCTGTTTTCAAGTCTGCAAACCTGTGAAAATTATCGTAGAAAAGGCTTTTTTAATTAACCCTATTTTTAAAGTGACCAACCTGACAGGCTCGCAATTTCCCTTACTTGTCACTGGTACGCAAGCGTCAATTTTAATAGGGATTCTTTGATTACTGTGCCAGACTGCTACGATTTACACGATAATGGTTATGCATTACCCGCTAACTGACTTTTTAAACTTTTTCTATTTGGTTGTAAAATATTAGAAGCTTATTTTCTCGAAACTGCGCTTTGGTCATGTTTGTCTCGTAAAATGCTTTAAAATAAAAGCGTTTAGTCCGATTTTAAAACGGTTTTTACTATTACAATCAACGTCCAAATCTATCGAAACATAATAAAAATCAGATTTCGACTAGTCGGTGAGATCCGACTGAAACCGTCGCGGAGTGTCACATTATAGATATGAGAATGGGGAAAACGCCGGCCGCATTAACAGTAAACTTTGCTGTCAGGTATCAAGGCTCAAAATATCGTCTTGCGCGCTGCGAGTCGGAGACCCCTGATCTACACAAAATACAGTACAACATCTTTTTTAAAACATTTCACAAGTTTAATGTATCAGAGCTTCAATGATCTTGACCTGAAAAGCATTTTTTAATTTTATGTTCGCAAAATCACTGATAACACCAGAGAAATTAATACGTCTCTCAGAATTTCTGCTTCACTTGTTAATCTGCACAAAGAGTCGAGTCTTTCTTGAGGCATATCTGATCTATTTGTTTTCTTTTTACGCGTTTCAGTTGGTGACCATTTATGTTCAAGCTATTTTAAAGGCAGTTTCAATATTTGGAAGACACTCTCTAGTTTGTCTTCTGTAACTGTGTTGCAAAGTTCCATGTGAGTGAAAGATGTTTTCTTGTTTTAAACTTATGAAGAACATAATATGGAACTGCTGAAGATCTGTAGACAAACGTATGAAGAACATGTGAATGGAACTGTTGAAGGTCTGTAGACAAACTTATGAAGATCATGTGAATGGAACTGCTGAAGGTCTGTAGACAAACTTATGAAGATCATGTGAATAGAACTGCTGAAGGTCTGTAGAAAAACTTATGAAGAACATGTGAATGGAACTGCTGAAGGTCTGTAGACAAAGTTTTATTTTCACGTCTTCTGGATAGCCACCAATAAGTGTCTTACAAGTCTTTGAGTACCTTTCACTTTCTGATATCTGGGATTAGGCACCTTGTTGGGTGGTATTAGAAACATCTGTCAAACAAGATAATCTGTCTGCTATTTCAATGTACATCTTTCGTCTTCTACTAAATTTTGTTTCTAAATTTTCAACAATTAGATAAAAAGTGGCGATACGGAACCTGTCTCTGGTATTGAGAATTACCTCTAGTTTATTATCATCGTTGGGTTTTCTCTTTCTTATACGTGACGCAGTTGCTTTGTTTGCTACACACAAAAATAAGAGAACAAGAAATGGTTACTTTAGTTTTCTATCAATTGGAAGTAAATCTAATTTGTTAGAGTTATCCACCTTTAAAAAAACGTACAATCTGCGATTCGCAATCGGCCACAGAAGTATTGTAAAAGGCCAATGTTCGGCCCTTATTGACAGTTCGGGACTGCGCAAGCGGAGCGCCTCCAAGGAAACTTGGGGGTGTTAACATGGAGTTTGCCTCTTCGTGGCGTGGTGGACTGGTAGGGAGGTACTGTTCTCCCGAAGCGAAAAACCCCGCCCGACTGCAAGACTCCCAACGCAACAGGAGTAGTCACGTCGTAACATGATTGCTTGTTGCCGTTGATGGATATAGGGCTTGGATGGCGGTTAATACCCATGCCGATGATTTTACCTACACGGCTGTGAAAAAGACGAACTGTGCGGTGGGAGGTGATAACGCAACACCTTCCCTCCGGAGTGGAAGCAAACCCACCCAAGCCACGGGAAATTCGGCTGCGAACGCTTTAAACGCAGCGTTTTAGTTAACCGAACGGCCACAGGCCAGTGGGGAGGTTCCTGGCGTGCCGCCGCATGGTCTTACGGCGGGGAAAACCGGCGTCTGGCCTGTGGGAGAAGGAGAGGAGGAGAGGTTAATGTAGAGAATGACAGGATGAGTGGTTAATGTAGAGAATGAGAGGATGAGACGTTAATGAAGAGAATAAGAGGATTAGTGCGGGGGGGGGCGGGCATTTTGAGCTCACGCTCGACGGCCAACCCGGCCAACCGATGCCATTTCCCAGTGAGACGACAGTTTGTGACCATTCGTGACTTAAACAAGCAAGCCTTAGATGTTTTAACCAGTCCTGTCCTAAACAGTTGGGTCTTGTGGGAGCTTCTGAAGGTGTCAAGATGCATGAGGATATTGAAGGGTTCAAGAGCATGTGCATTTCTGACGATCCAGTATAATACTTAATCAATTTAACCAGTTGTATAAATTATACCTCTTTTTTTCAAATCTCCATTCGTTTTTTTCTTTCTTTCTCAACTTTGTGGTTCCCCCTTTGTCTTTGGTGCCCCAAGCACGTGCTTGGTCAGCTTAATGGTTAATACGCCCCTGTCTAACGGGAGAATTGCTTATTTGTATACATAATGTCACGTGCCGTTGCAGGATAAAACAAAAAGGGTGTCCCATCATACTACAAATAATTAATAACGATGTCTCGAAAGGAAGTAGTTTGAGCTTGAGTTTTCGATGATTTTTCAACCTACTTTTTAACACACCTTTTAATTCTTTGCATGAAATAACATTGCCTAAACAAAGCGTAGATTAATTATGATAAAATAACAAACTTCAATTTAAAAAAACAAAAAAAACTTAAATAACAATTCAGGATCTGTACAACCGACAGGCCAGTTTCAAAACGCAGCAAAATGAGCAGTATGACATTAACTCATGGCTGTATCTTTTAAGTGTTATGGTCCGTTCGTCCAGTGCAAGCGCCCACTGTAGCTTTTTAACTTGTTGGTTCACAGCTCCTTGCCACACAAACAATGCGCGCCACAAACTATTTTTTAAAGTGGTTGCGCGTATGTTTATAAGTTTAGTTCTTGGACATGTTAATTAAATCCATGTAGATGCCCAGGTCTAGTGAGGCCCGGGCTACTCGACTTTTTTTTGAGCCGACCCCCAACCCCATCTCTTTCCTGACGCGCACTGATTCCCCAGGGCTAGCGACGTCTCTACGCGATCTCCTTAAAATAAATAGAGTGTTTATTTTATGTTTATATTTTCTGTACATATTTTCTGTATATATTTTCGGTGTATATTTTCTGTGTATATTTTCTGTGTATATTTTCTGTGTATATTTTCTGTGTATATTTTCAGTATATATTTTCTGTGTATATTTTCTGTGTATATTTTCTGTGTATATTTTCTGTGTATAACTTCTGTGTATATCTTCTGTGTATATTTTCTGTGTATATCTTCTGTGTATATTTTCTGTGTATATCTTCTGTGTATATCTTCTGTTTATATTTTCTGTGTATATTTTCTGTGTATATTTTCTGTGTATATTTTCTGTGTATATTTTCTGTGTATATTTTCTGTGTATATTTTCTGTGTATATTTTCTGTGTATATCTTCTGTGTATATTTTCTGTGTATATTTTCTGTGTATATCTTCTGTGATATAAAAGACACATATAAAAGACACATATAAAAGAGTGTATAACTTCTGTGTATATCTTCTGTGTATATTTTCTGTGTATATCTTCTGTGTATATTTTCTGTGTATATCTTCTGTGTATATCTTCTGTGTATATTTTATGTGTATATTTTCTGTGTATATTTTATGTGTATATTTTCTGTGTATATCTTCTGTGTATATTTTCTGTGTATATTTTCTGTGTATATTTTCTGTGTATATTTTCTGTGTATATTTTCTGTGTATATTTTCTGTGTATATTTTCTGTGTATAACTTCTGTGTATATCTTCTGTGTATATTTTATGTGTATATTTTCTGTGTATATTTTCTGTGTATATCTTCTGTATATATTTTCTGTGTATATTTTCTGTGTATATTTTCTGTGTATATCTTCTGTGTATATTTTCTGTGTATATTTTCTGTGTATATCTTCTGTGTATATTTTCTGTGTATATTTTCTGTGTATATTTTCTGTGTATATCTTCTTTGTATATTTTCTGTGTATATCTTCTGTGTATATTCTGTGTATATCTTCTGTGTATATTCTGTGTATATCTTCTGTGTATATTTTCTGTGTATATCTTCTGTGTATATTTTCTGTGTATATCTTCTGTGTATATCTTCTGTGTATATTTTCTGTGTATATTTTCTGTGTATATTTTCTGTGTATATCTTCCTTGTATATTTTCTGTGTATATTTTCTGTGTATATTTTCTGTGTATATTTTCTGTGTATATTTTCTGTGTATATTTTCTGTGTATATCTTCTGTGTATATTTTCTGTGTATATTTTCTGTGTATATTTTCTGTGTATATTTTCTGTGTATATTTTATGTGTATATTTTATGTGTATATTTTATGTGTATATTTTATGTGTATATTTTCTGTGTATATTTTCTGTGTATATTTTCTGTGTATATTTTCTGTGTATATCTTCTGTGTATATTTTCTGTGTATATTTTCTGTGTATATCTTTTGTGTATATTTTCTGTGTATATTTTCTGTGTATATTTTCTGTGTATATTTTCTGTGTATATCTTCTGTGTATATTTTCTGTGTATATCTTCTGTGTATATTTTCTGTGTATATTTTCTGTGTATATCTTCTGTGAATATTTTCTGTGTATATTTTCTGTGTATATTTTCTGTGTATATCTTCCTTGTATATTTTCTGTGTATATTTTCTGTGTATATTTTCTGTGTATATTTTCTGTGTATATTTTCTGTGTATATTTTCTGTGTATATTTTCTGTGTATATTTTCTGTGTATATTTTCTGTGTATATTTTCTGTGTATATCTTCTTTGTATATTTTCTGTGTATATCTTCTGTGTACATTTTCTGTGTATATCTTCTTTGTATATTTTCTGTGTATATCTTCTGTGTATATCTTCTGTGTATATTTTCTGTGTATATTTTATGTGTATATTTTCTGTGTATATTTGCTGTGTATATTTTCTGTGTATATTTTCTGTGTATATTTTCTGTGTATATTTTCTGTGTATATTTTCTGTGTATATTTTCTGTGTATATCTTCTGTGTATATTTTCTGTGTATATCTTCTGTGTATATCTTCTGTGTATATTTTCTGTGTATATTTTCTGTGTATATCTTCTGTGAATATTTTCTGTGTATATTTTCTGTGTATATCTTCTGTGTATATTTTCTGTGTATATTTTCTGTGTATATTTTCTGTGTATATTTTCTGTGTATATTTTCTGTGTATATTTTCTGTGTATATTTTCTGTGTATATTTTCTGTGTATATCTTCTTTGTATATTTTCTGTGTATATCTTCTGTGTACATTTTCTGTGTATATCTTCTTTGTATATTTTCTGTGTATATCTTCTGTGTATATCTTCTGTGTATATTTTCTGTGTATATTTTATGTGTATATTTTCTGTGTATATTTGCTGTGTATATTTTCTGTGTATATTTTCTGTTTATATTTTCTGTGTATATTTTCTGTGTATATTTTCTGTGTATATCTTCTGTGTATATCTTCTGTTTACATTTTCTGTGTATATCTTCTGTGTATATCTTCTGTGTATATTTTCTGTGTATATTTTCTGTGTATATCTTCTGTGTATATCTTCTGTGTATATTTTCTGTGTATATTTTCTGTGTATATCTTCTGTGTATATTTTCTGTTGTATATTTTTTGTGTATATTTTCTGTGTATATTTTCTGTGTATATTTTCTGTGTATATTTTCTGTGTATATTTTCTGTGTATATTTTCTGTGTATATCTTCTGTGTATATTTTCTGTGTATATCTTCTGTGTATATTTTCTGTGTATATCTTCTGTGTACATTTTCTGTGTATATCTTCTTTGCATATTTTCTGTGTATATCTTCTGTGTATATTTTCTGTGTATATTTTCTGTGTATATTTTCTGTGTATATTTTCTGTGTATATTTTCTGTGTATACTTTCTGTGTATATTTTCTGTGTATATTTTCTGTGTATATTTTCTGTGTATATTTTCTGTGTATATTTTCTGTGTATATTTTCTGTGTATATTTTGGAGACACACACCTGGCGTTATTAATTGGATGTGGAAGAGGAATTTTTTTTTTTTTTGTTGCTGGGGTGGGTGGGGGTATTTCTGTGATTTAAATTATCACACATTACATTTAATTAAAACATCTAAATTTACATATTTTAATAGTAGCGCGACTGAAATTCATGAGCGAGTGACATTTTATTTATTTATTTATTTAGGCATTTTTATATTATAGCGCTTACCTTAAAGCTCTAAGCGCTTTACAATTATTAAAAACATGTAAACTAAGAAAAATAAAAATTAGACACTAGGATAGTAACTACTATACTATAGAAACAATTAAAATGGCTATAAAACGAGGACACTTTGGCACGTTTTGGCCTATACTACAGGATCAACCCAAGACAGAAAATGAGGCAGGGAAAGGAGGGTGCATCACAGGTCATAGGCGGACCTAAACAGATGGGTTTTAAGGGACTTTTAGAAAGTGGTAAATATTGGTAAAGCTTAACATATATATTTGCACACATTTTAGGGCCCCATTTAATGCAAGGCCCGGTAATCAACGAAATGTGTATGTTGCGACGATTTTGTAAAGAAGGAATTATATACCAGACAAAAAAAAAAAAAAAAAAAAAAAA
>CAXITT010000198.1:394379-421289 GCA_964033795.1 Lymnaea stagnalis
CTCTCTCTCTCCCCCCCCCCCCATGTAACAGATGTTAAAAAAAAATTTTTATAAAAAAAAAAAAACGCATTCTTGTTAGGGATTAAAATGCTAAAATGCAATGAGGGTATAGGTCACACAGAACAGTTATTGAAAACAAAAAAACAAACAATTTAGGATCCCTTGCCTGTCGTTGTATGGACCTTCAATAGTCTTGGTGCAGTGCGTCCTCCCGAGACTTTATTGTCGTGATGGACACAGACGCGTTACAGAGACCACTCGGTGGAGCCTGTCGCTTCACATGCTTCTTTTCCATGCTCGAATACTGAGCCATGTTCACATACTGAGCCATGGTTTACATACTGAGTCATGTCCAAATATTGAGCCGTGTTGAGCAATGTGCATATTCTGAGCCATGTTCAAATACTTAGCTATGTTTACATACTGAACCATGTTCAAATACTGAGCCGTGTTGAGCCATGTTCATATACTGAGCCATGTTTACACACGGAGCCATGTTCAAATTCTGAGCCATTTTTACATACTGCGCCATGTTCAAATACTGAGCCATGTTGAGACATGTTCATATACTGAGCCATATTCCAATACTGAGCCATGTTCAAATACTGCGCATAGAGTCATTACACATTCACGCCATTTAAATACCTTTTAGCTCCCAATGTTTTACGCAATATATAATATTTATTTCCTCTCCGTCGTTTTCTTTCTCAACGAAGTCACAACACTAAAAAATATAACAAACAACATTCTCTTTTTATATACAGCTTTATTGTAATTTTTAAAAATAAAACTAGTAAAAATGTATAATATAACAATGTTTGTTTGTTTTTTATTTGAAAAAATAAATTCCCCTTTTATAAAAGCATAGTGAAATCATTTAAATCTTCATTTATAAAAAATTGCCTGCCAGAATGTAGTTTTGTTTAAATTAATGCAAATGCAGGAGTATTTCAGTATATTACAAGTACAAGAACGTATTAACAATATAAATTATGTAAAGAGCATTATCAATGATATGTATAGAAATGCGTTTAGAAAAAAATATGTAAGCTGTGGTGTAAAGCTGTCGTGTAGCTGGGACTGATGCTGCCCCGCGTTTTGCTGCAACCGTCGGTGAAAAAAAAAAAACAAAAACAAAGAAGTTGGCCAATAATGCCAGTATAAAGAAAATATGACAATGTACAAAAAATGACAATAATAAAAAAATGTCAGTATAATGGAAAAAATGACAATGTACAAAAAAAATGTCTGTATAAAGAAAAAAAAGGCAATGTACAGAGAGTGTCAATATAAAGAAAAAAATGACAATGTACAAAAAATGACAATATAAATTTTAAAAAATGACAATATTAAAAAAATGTCAGTATAATGTTTTTTTTGTACATTGTCATTTTTTCCATTATACTGACATTTTTTTTTGTACATTGTCATTTTTTCATGTCAGTATAATGGAAAAAATGACAATGTACAAAAAAAATGTCTGTATAAAGAAAAAAAATTTAATCCAAATTTTAAAAAGCCAAATAACAATTAACTAATTTTTTTTATCAGCCCTAACAGCCGTATGCGACCACTTGGAATATAGGAGGTTTCATTGTTATTTAGTCTCTCTCTCTCTCTCTCTCTCTCTCTCTCTCTCTCTCTCTATCTCTCTCACTCTCCCTCTCTCTCTCTCTCTCTCTCTCTCTCTCTCTCTCTCTCTCTCTCTCACTGTCTGTCTACGGGCAACATGAGCAGAATTACAACCACAGTCTGTCATTATATTTTAAAACTGAAAGAGATCGTTTTAGTAAGTGATCTTTACATTTTAATTTATACACGTGACCTGTGTCTAGTTCACTGTCGATAGGTTTTTTTTAGAGTACCTTTGCGTTATTTTTTCAATAGAAAATGCACAGCATTTTATGTCGTAAGTCAGTTTTTTTATTGAATTTACCTGAATGAGAATTTAGAAGATTACCGTTAACTTTATATATTAATTGGATTTTTGTTTTGTTATTTGAACCTACTTTATCATTTTATCCTATTAGAACATGGAAGATGTTTGGATTTTAGAAATTATTTATCAACTGGTAAACGTACATTTCTAAAGATGAAATAATAATCAAATTTCATCGATGAGCTAATCACAGGTCCTTAGCTGTGTACGCTTCAATGTTTCACTCCAGGTTCGACTCCATGCCTGTTGCGGATGTTACGCCCGCCCGCAAGCCCCACAATTCAGCCTCCAAGATCTCAGCATGGCCCTGAACATATCGGAGACTCTGTATCCATGCCCGTAGATGACGGTCTTGTTCGGTGAAATGACCACATCGGGAGATGCCGCGGGATCGTCTCCGTACAGGGTCCAGGCCATGTCCTCCACAGCCAGGTCGGTGTAGGCGATCAAAGTACTCAGATTGTTCTTGAGCTTGTTGGTGAGCGTCAGCACATTTATATTCTTGCTCTCGTCCCTGTACGAGCTGCTGGTCATGTAGATACCCAGGGCCCTGCTGAGTCCTTTGAACACGCTCAGGTATCTGCTTGTCATGTTGTATAAAGCCAAGGAATTCGACTAAATTTGAAGGGAAAAAAAATATGTATAAAATAAATAAAATAATTGTATCGAAGGTTCTCTGAAGGTCTCTGGTGGCATACAACATTTGGAATGAAGAAATGCTAATAATTAACTTATTTACTTTGATTGCTTTTTTTTTTTTTTTGTACATTATGCAATAGATTCAAGAAGTTAAAAACACTTACAACGCTGTTAGATAGCTGGTAAATCCTGACGTCCTGAGAATTCGTGAAATTGACCTAATAAAAAGAAAGTGAACTCAAATTAGAAAATTTTAGTTCAGGGCGTTTTCCTTATTGGAATTTAACAAAAAGGTTTTATTTTTTTTTATTATTTTATTTTATTTTATTTTTTTTTTTGGCAAAAATACTTTTGGAATACAATTTTTTTTTTATTTACAAAACCGACTGCAAAAAAAAAAGATAAATGACAATTAAAATATTTGATTAGTTACATTCAAATGTTTTTTTTTTTAACTGTTAAGTTGATTAATTGTTTAATCCTGTCAGCAATACATTTTTATCACCGACATATTTTATTTCGTTTAAAAAAGTTCAAGTTCCTAAACAGTTCATGGCTGACAGCTCACCAATCCAGCACAGAGTGCGCCAGCCACACTTTGACACTTGTCCAGACCCACGCACACGGACGCGTCACACAGGTCAGCCGCCCCAGTGCCCGTCAAGTTTGTATAGAATACACCTGTCATTTATAACAAATGCATTTTTATTACACTTTCAATGTTGTTTTTTTTTGTTTATTTTTTTCATTTTTGTTAAATACGTTGTTGTTTTTTTTGTGCGCCAACTTCCACTTCATTTACATTGACATATATTTAAAGCTTCTATAAAAAAATTGCTGCTGATCAATGCTCCCGTTATATATGTTTTCGAGAAACTTACATGATCGTTATACATGATTTCTAGACACTAACAATTCTCCCATTATATATTATGTTCTCTAGACACTAACAATGGTCCCATTATATATGTTCTCTAGACACTAACAATGCTCCCATTATATATGTTCTCTAGACACTAACAATGCTCCCATTATATATGTTCTCTAGACACTAACAATGCTCCCATTATATATGTTCTCTAGACACTAACAATGCTCCCATTATATATGTTCTCTAAGACACTAACAATGCACTTGTTGCAAGTGTTTCCTAGACACTAACATGATGCCGTTACTAAAATGGGGATGGTATAACAGAATAAATACAAGATATTCATAAACTAACTACATCCCCTAGCTTATCATTCTCTTTTTTTTTTATTTCTCGTTACGTTTCAACTCTCTCACCTAACATATAAACGAGAAGAGATGCCCCAAGCTTTGATTTCTGAGACTTCATTTTCGAATACAATGCAGAACCCACGATTCTTGGAGTATAGCAAAATATTGTAATGAAGTCGGTCATAGAGCCTCGTTGACTTTTATACTTGATGACTATTATTCAGGAGTTTATCATTTTCTATAAATAATGCCATTTCCGTACATTTTCCCCGTTGCCCCTATTTTGTGAGAACTGAAGACAATACAAAAGGAGTGACCAGTTATTACCTTGCATTGTTTAATAGAGCGTTACCTTTTTTAAACGGTTTTTACCTTGGGGCATGCTGCAACTGAGATTGTTATGCGTGTCTCGCTAGAGTTATTCAGAAAAGAACTACTTGAGCGAATTGGGGACAAGAATGGTCTGCAGTCCTCAAAGGATTTGTCTCAGGCCAGTGTCTATTGTTTTTTTTTTTTTTTGTGTGTGTTTTTTTGGTGGTGCTGCATTTGGAAATCCATAAAGTTTGTGTGAATTCTTGAATGTTTTTTTTTTTTTGTTTTTTTTTTTTTAAAGAAGATTTGAATCTGTAATTAGAAATAAAATAATATTTTCAGCAGCTTTGCATTTTTTTTTTTTTTTTTTTTTTTGTGTGTTTTTTTGGGGGTGCTGCATTTGGAAATCCATAAAGTTTGTGTGAATTCTTGAATGTTTTTTTTTTTTTGTTTTGTTTTTTTTAAAGAAGATTTGAATCTGTAATTAGAAATAAAATAATATTTTCAGCAGCTTTGCATCAACACTGGCTTAAATATTTTAGTATTATCTATGCCATATGTGTGTAATGGGACGTTGCATAGGCTAAATTTAGTTTAAAATGTAACGCCAGTCATCCATTTAAAATGTTTGTCTTTTCTTTTTTTTTTTTTCTTGTGATTATGGTTTCTGTAATTTAGACATTTTAATGAGTTTTTTTGTGGGCCTTTTTAAGAAACCCATGTTTTCCAAGTTTTGCTGTGCTTGGGTATCAACCCATTTTTTTTTTCATGAATTCAACCGTGCGACACTGCCCACATCGAACAATTTCATAATTAGATACCCATAGTTGTTCAACGTTCCTCTTTCTATCCCTTACTTGCGCTTAGGCGCACAGAACTGTTTCTTTCAACTCCGTTCTGGGCTGTTCATTCAAAATTCTTGCCATTTCTTGCACTCTCGCTCTCTTTCGATGTCCCTCCTCCATGCTATTCCGAGGTCTTCTCCTCTTTCTAATACCCCATATATTCAGCGACGGCGTCATTGGGATATGGTGTCATAGTAGTTTAAAGAACTGCTTGATATGGATGGTTATTTTCATTCTATTTTACTTTCTAATCTTGATGATTTCTGGAGTAAATGACGTAAAATTTTCCCCGACTCAATCTAGCTATTTATTTTGAGAAGAATGCTAAATTCCCATTGATGCCAAAAAAATATAGCGATCAAGCCACAATAAAAAGAGATTTAAGTATAGTCCAACTGCTATTTAAAATTTAATTCTGGGGCGGTATTTTTCGTTAATTTTGTTTTCATGTGACCATGATTGTTTTTTTACTGTCAATCTTAGTGTAGTTGATTTTTTGTTTCTTTACATTAAGTTCTCGAAGGTCGGGATATGATTGACAGACACCCCCCCCCAACGCATCTTTATCAACATATCTAATAGCTATTGGCACATGGACGAGACTTGGACATGGACGAGACTTGGACATGGACGAGATTTGGACATGGACGAGACTTGGACATGGACGAGACGATGACATGGACGAAACGATGACATGGACGAGACGATGACATGGACGAGGCGTGGAAATGGACGAGACGTGGACATGGACGAGGCGTGGACATGGACGAGACGTGGACATGGACGAGGCGTGGACATGGACGAGACGTAGACATGGATGAGACGTGGACATGGAACAGGTGTGGACATAGACGTGGACATGGACGAGACGTGGACATGGATGAGACGTGGACATGGACGAGACGTGGGCATGGACAAGATGGGAAAATGGACGTATGGGGGCTTACAACATGTCCCCGGGCCAGACTTTCAGCCATTAACCTAAGCAAAGTGTGCTTGCTTCTCGAATGGATAGATTTAAGGGGCATATCCCAGAGTGAGTTCATCTGAATCTCTGGTCATCCTAGCGCCTGAAGCGTTCACAACTCGTGTTTAAAAAATTTAAAAAAAAATGTAGAGCTCGGACAGTTTGGCTACAATTATTTTAAATGTTAACTTTGACATCAAATTATTGCCGGAAATCTTAAAATCCACTGTTTGAAATGTGGGTCTCAATTTTGATGTGTTTCAAAAAGTACTAAACTTCTGTACTTGGTAAGCAGCTTTTAAATCGTATTCGCTTGGGCGATGCTGGTGAGGGTGATGATAATGAGGATTGGGGGGGGGGGAACAAGGGGGTGTAGACGAGGAAAAGTGAGGTCATCCGATGGAACGCTGAAAACATCCTGAAGGTTTCGGACCTCCGAGGAAAAATGCACCCTCGATACAAAAAAAGGTGGTTACGTCCGGTGACCGTCGGCCATCCTATTGTCCCAACTTGGATTCCCTTGGGTCCGAGAGTCCATATACTTCTCTCTGATGTTCTGAAGTTACATGGAAAACGGCAACAAGTTCCACCGGTTACTTACCAAACGTACTGTCCTCTTTAAAGGGGGTTGTGGAGAACCTCCGAGGAAAAACTTTCCGCATTTAAAAAAAAAAAAAGTAATTTAACCGTCTGAATATTGGTAACGAATTAAGAAGTCTTTTCTTCTGTTGTTACTTTCCGAATAAATAAAACTATGATACAAAACTTACTCATAGATAGTTCAAAGTTACAAGTCTCATTGAAATAGAATACTGAGACTTCTTACCTTAAAAAAAAATTATTTACACCAAGAATAGACCAAGAATAGAACTTTAATAAAATCTTTTTTAAAAAAAATAAAAACAAAAGTTAATATTCCTTCTTAAAACATGATCTATTTTTAGTTTCCTGTCATAAGTCTGTCTAGTCGCGTAGCGGGGGCTCGTTCCGCCCGGGACGAGCCGAGAATAAGTCGCTCCCCTTTCAGGTCGAAAATCTGCAATTGGCTGGAAATGCCGCTCCTCCCTTTAACCGAAGCCCCTAAGCCCCTTCACAAACTCCCTTCCTGAGCCACTTGATAGCCCCTTCACAAACCCCATTCCTAAGCCACTTGATAGCCCCTTCACAAACCCCATTCCTAAGCCACTTGATAGCCCCTTCACAAACCCCATTCCTAAGCCACTTGATAGCCCCTTCACAAACCCCATTCCTAAGCCACTTGATAGCCCCTTCACAAACCCCATTCCTAAGCCACTTGATAGCCCCTTCACAAACCCCATTCCTGAGCCACTTGATAGCCCCTTCACAAACCCCATTCCTAAGCCACTTGATAGTCCCTTCACAAACCCCATTCCTGAGCCACTTGATAGCCCCTTCACAAACCCCATTCCTAAGCCACTTGATAGCCCCTTCACAAACCCCCTTCCTAAGCCACTTGATAGTCCCTTCAAAAGCCCCTTCAAAAGCCCCTTCCTAAGCCACTTGATAGCCCCTTTACAAACCGCATTCCTAAGCCACTTGATAGTCCCTTCAAAAGCCCCTTCAAAACCCCCTTCCTAAGCCACTTGATAGTCCCTTCACATATCCCATTCCTAAGCCACTTGATAGCCCCTTCACATATCCCATTCCTAAGCCACTTGAAAGCCCCTTCACAAACCCCCTTCCTAAGCCACTTGATAGCCCCTTTACAAACCGCATTCCTAAGCCACTTGATAGCCCCTTTACAAACTCCCTTCCTAAGCCACTTGATAGCCCCTTTACAAACCCCCTTCCTAAGCCACTTGATAGCCCCTTCACATATCCCATTCCTAAGCCACTTGATAGCCCCTTCAAAAGCCCCCTTCCTAAGATCCTTGACAGCCCCTCCATAAAACCCCCCTCCTAAGCCACTATTTCTATCATAATCAGACATATCAAACATGAAACCTGTTTAGGAGGAAAATACGAAAGTTACACCACAAGGTTATTTAAAGAAAACGATAATAAAATTAGTTTGTGTCTGGCACCAACTGTAAATACCCCCCCCCCAATAAAAAAACTCAAACCGCCTATTAATGAAACAAATGGCGTTTTTTGTTTAAACTTACCTTCAGAGTTAAAATTATTTTTTTTAAATAAAAAAAAAATCTTTTTTTTTTTTTTATATAAAGAAAACGATAATAAAATTAGTTTGTGTCTGGCACCAACTGTAAATACCCCCCCCCCCAATAAAAAAACTCAAACCGCCTATTAATGAAACAAATGGCGTTTTTTGCTTAAACTTACCTTCAGAGCTAAAATTATTTTTTTTAAATAAAAAAAAATCCTTGTTTTTTTTTTATATGATTTGTTTTGGTTTTGTTAAGTGTATTTTTACTTGTTGGTTGAAATGTTTTTCGTTAACATTTTACATTCATAAAGTTTAACATTCATTCTAAGGCTAATTGTCTTTAGTTATTTTTAATTTGTGGGTTGTTGTTTTTTTTAATTTAAAAAGGTTCATAAATTGCTATTGCTTTTTTTTTTTTAAATGTTTCACCACGCCCGAGGCAACTTTCAGTTGTTGTTTTTTTTCTCTTCAAGGTAAACCTTATCAGTTGGGACTTATGATAAGGAAGGTAACTCTTGGTGTTTTCAATGTCTGATTGAGATAAGGGCCGACTAGATAACGAGAACGGAAGTTAATATTAAAAACATGTCAAGATGAACGCACCAAGGAGTTGTTATCTTCTACGGAAACAATAACATTTTGTTAGCAAGTTTCTATTTTTTAATAGCGTATTCTTAACATATTGTTCTACCGACTTGTTCTAGTGACCTTGTTCTACTGACATTTGTTCTACTGACATTTGTTCTATTGACATTTATTCTAGTGACATTGTTCTGCTGATATTGTTCGGCTGACATTACTCTACTTGCATTGCTCTTATAACATTACTCTAATGACATGGTTCCACTGACATTGTTCTGCTGATATTGTTCTACTAATGACGTTGTTCTTCTGATATTGCTCATCTGACATTGCCCCGCTCAAATGGCGCCACTGACATTGTTCCACTGACATTGTTCAGTTATATTTAAAGCTTCATTAGATTCTCGTCCTCGTCTCATTAGTAGCACGGCGCTGCGTTCCCGTTTACATAACAGCACGATCCACGGCTTCTCTGTTGTTCCTTTCACGATCGAATGCATCCTCTCAGTAGTAAAAATGAAGGGGGGGGGGGGGGGGATAGTTGCCAGGTGAGAACCAGTCACAATCACCTGGTAAAGGATTTCAGAAGAATACCACGGGGAAACACGAAGCGTGTCATTGTTTATGGAGAGCCAATGATGACCATGAACCATGAAATTGTTTTTTTTTTAAGGATGGGGCTCCCCACGAAATCTTTTAGCATATTTCAATAAAATTCTCACTGAAATAAATGTCTGAACGGAAATAAATTATTTAATTACTCATTACACATTGTCACAGTGTCTCGTTGTCACATTGTCTCATTGTCACATTGTCTCATTGTCACATTGTCTCATTGTCACATTGTCACATTGTCTCATTGTCTCATTGTCACATTGTCACATTTTCTAATTGTCACATTATCACATTGTCTCATTGTCACATTGTCACATTGTCTCATTGTCACATTGTCACATTGTCTCATTGTCACATTGTCTCATTGTCACATTGTCACATTGTCACATTTTCTAATTGTCACATTGTCACATTGTCTCATTGTCACATTGTCACATTGTCTCATTGTCACATTGTCTCATTGTCACATTGTCACATTTTCTAATTGTCACATTGTCACATTGTCTCATTGTCTCATTGTCACATTGTCACATTGTCACATTGTCTCACTGTCACATTGTCTCATCAACTTTTCTTTCGAGCACTGCCCGAGTCCTAACACGCGGAGATATCTCCTTGTCTTGTTGTATAATGCCGTAGAGGGTATAATGCCGTAGAAGGTATAATGCCGTAGAAGGTATAATGCCGTAGAAGGTATAATGCCGTAGAGGGTATAATGCCGTAGAGGGTATAATGCCGTAGAGGGTATAATGCCGTAGAAGTAGATCAGACTTGAAAAGGTTTTTTTTTAAAATCGCAGGTAAATATTTCTTAAAATATTGACAGACACCAAATTTCAATGTAGTCACTGATTTGTTCTGTCATGGTGTTGTTTCTTTTCTTCGTACAATCATAGTAGCCATGCGACACCAGGTATTACTTTATGATATTTTAAAATTTTTAAAATTAAATTAAGTTTTACTTCCATCCAATGGTGTTCACTCCGATCACATATACTTTAATAAAAATCAGAGCCATCGGGTGAATTTAGTTATCCCCCCCCCCCCTCTGTAACTTTTGGGTATTGTGCCCCCACTGTATTAAAAATTGTTATATATTTTTTTAAATGAATTAAACAATGGTGTTCACTACGATCACATATACTTTAATAAAAATCAGAGCCATCGGGTGAATTTAGTTATCCCCCCCCCCCTCTGTAACTTTTGGGTATTGTGCCCCCACTGTATTAAAAATTGTTATATATTTTTTTAAATGAATTAATTTTTTTTTTAATTTTTACACATCAAAATTTAGAACCCTTAAATATCCGAGGTCCCCTGCAGCCAAAGGGATATCATGGTGATCCCCTGCAGCCAAAAGGATATCATGACGGTCCCCTACAGCCAAAGGGATATCATGGCGATCCCCTCCAGCCAAAGGGTTATCATGGCGGTCCCCTACAGTCCATGGGATATCATGGCGATCCCCTACAGCCAAAGGGATATCATCGCGGTTCCCTACAGCCAAAGGGATATCATGGCGGTCCACTACAGCCAAAGGGATATCATGGCGGTCCCCTGCAGCCAAAGATATTATGGCAGTCCCCTGCAGCCAAAGGGTTATCATGGCGGTCCCCTACAGCTAAAAGGATATCATGTCGGTCCCCTTGCGGCCGTCATAAAAGTAGGGCTTAGCGTGTAGTTAATGTTTGATACTCTAGAGTTCAATACACCACGCCGTACCCTGTTATTCACCCACTCCCTTACCCATAACACATACGTGTGAAACAATTGTGATACAGAACGTGTACTACTCTACGTTTTTATATATACTTATGTTATATTTTGTATAGACAAATGCAACAATGGTCCACTTCTTTAAGAAAAGTGTTCAGAAAATTGTAAAAGTACCTACAATGTTGTTTGTCAGTTGGTAAGTTTCTATAAGCAGTCTGGCAATAAAGGAGAATAGCAGCTATCAAAATTTGGAGGTCACAAAAATCATTAAAACTATTTTTTTTTTCCGAAACGTAGCTATTACATTGACATTATTTGCGTTATTTCGTCCACCAATTATTTTTTTTTTAGTAAAGTCAATTTTACCACAGACTATGATCTATGCAAGGAGCGGTAGGAGAAAACGTGTGCTTCAAGTAAAGACACTCTTTAACTGGCCTCCGTCCGTCGCAATTGTGGAGTTGGTGTATATTTCGCTGGACGGAATTACAAGGCCTTCTGGTATGTTTTGTTGTTTAGGACTATAAGTTGGGTTCCCTAGACCGCAAGTTGCCCTTCTCCACGCACCTGGATAGCCCAAGGGAACACCATATGTGGATGATGCAGCTTGGAGCTGTCGAAATTTTACATTGAATTTAATGTATCCGCCTACGGGACTCCTCTGGGTTTTGATTCAGAGTTTGATAAGGACAGTCGGTTTTAGTGCAAGAATTATCATTTTATCCCAAAGCTCCTTTTTTCCATGGTAAATATTAAGTATATGTGATTCTTCGAATAATATTTATATTAGTATTTATTGGACTTTCTTTACACGTTTTACTTACCAATCCTAGATTTAGATTGTTAGACAACACTTTGACAAGCGTCCAGATTGTGACATGTGCATTTCTTCACATAAATCAACTGAAACGGTCTTCAACGCACTCATAAAAATTACACCTGAAATTATTTGCATTCAAACTATTTTGTTATTTTCTTCTTTTTTTTTTTTCTTTTTAACACATTTTCTAACAAATTTTTCAAGAACGTAAATAAAATTTTCCTAAGATAAAGTAAAATATGGCCGGTTTATTTTTAGTTTTTGTGGGGTCTAAAATTAGATAACATTTGAAAAAAAAAATTGACGGCTTTTTACATATATAACTGTATTAAATTTCAAACTTTTTGTTTACTGATTAACTCTCCCACCGAGTGAATATTCGAGCTTGGTGGCTCCAAAAGTTTAAATCGGTAGCTTCATATTGAATTGAATGCAATAGGTCATATGATTCTAGAACTCTTGATGCTTCGTCATTCTAAATAATCAAATTATTAATAATGTTTCATCTAAATATATACTATATATTGTAAGGTTCTTAAATCCCGAAATAGGATATAGGAGAACTCCAAAAAATCTTGTTTGATTCCTCTAAGTTGCCTCTGTTCCGCCAATGAGTCAAATTTAAGACAAAGACGAGCAATAACACACCACTTAGTGTGCGCACTGGGTGTTCTCGCTCTGGGGTTTAGAGTCGAATTGAAATTTTAAGAATGGGAGATCGTTGCTCTCAAGTCGTATCAACGATCGTAGGCCAACATCGCTCGGCTTTACGCGGTGTAAAGTTCTCTCTGCGTTTGTGTCGCAAGAGTTATTCCAATCTTAGATAAAATGCACATGGAGTATTTTTGCATGCCGCAATTTTTTTTCATTTTTTTTTTGTCTCACAACTTTGACATTTTTACCAGTTAATGTCTGTCCTGCGCTTCGCATTCAGTCCTCAAAAACTCAATAGTTGAGCACCAAGATATGAGACAGAAGAAATAATTAATGACTTTCTCAAACGCGATTTTTTTTTAATGAGCTATCTCGCCCGAGAACTACCACTTCTAATTGCTCTATTATTGTTGGCCAGTGTTCAGCCCCCCCCCCCCACACCCCTTCCATAAACTAAAGTTTATTTACCCCGAAACGTTTGATATGACTAGAGCAGTGGTTCTCAACCTGTGGGTCGATACTCCTTTAGGGATCGAACGACCCTTACACAGGGGTCGCCTAAGACCATTGGAAAACACATATTTATGAAGTAGCAACGAAAATAATTTTATGCTTGGGGGGTCACGACAACGTGAGGAATTTTATTTAAGGGTCGCGGCATTAGGAAGGTGAGAACCACTGGGACTAGAAACAACAATTTTGACCTTGAACATGTTTTGCAATATTCAAAAGAATTTTTTTATTTTTCGAATTTAGTCAAATTTGGTGGCATCATAAAACATGACAAACAGATACCTGAGCGTAGTTGAAGTACTCAGCAGTGCTGTAGGTATCTAATTGACAAGCAGATACCTGTGCCTTGGCTGGGATACGGTGATGATTTTAATTTGGAAACGAAAAGACGGGTGTTTAATTTTTTTAAATTCAACATTTTCCCATGTAAATATTTACATTTACTTGCTACTTAAGCAGGGTGCCTCAAAATCAGGGTGCCACCAAATCAGGTTGCCACCAAATCAGGTTGCCACCAAATCAGGTTGCCACCAAATCAGGGTGCCACCAAATCATGTTGCCGCCAAATGAGATTGCCACCAAATCAGATTGCCGCCAAATCAGGGTGACATCAAATCAAGGTCTACCACAGAAAGTTGCCACCAGATGTATTGTGGAACCTTGCTCCGCGGCTCACCAAAGGTCTCACACACTGACCATAATAGATGCCTAATTGATCAGTCACATATAAAATCCCCAGTGGTGGATTCTGAATGGGGAGAAGTGTTTTATGGGAATTCCTCTCTTAAAAAGTAACAAAATTTGATAACACCAGTTCCTACATTCTGTTGTTGGTATAATGTACTTCACGTAATGAGGTGGCGAGCTCATGGTTCAATTACAGCAGGAAGGGAGGAGGGGGTCATGAGTTTATCGCACTATGTGTCACCACTATATTACCACACTGTGTGACACCACGAGATAACCACACTGTGTGTCACCACTATATTACCTCACTGTGTGTCACCACTATATTACCCCAACGTGTGACACCACGAGATTACCGCACTGTGTGACACCACGATATTACCGCACTGTGTGATACCACTATATTACCGTACTGTGAGACACCATGCAGTTATTGCACTGTGTGTCATCACTATATTACCACACTGTGTGACTCCATGAGAGAACAGCGCTGTGTGACTCCACGAGATTACCGCACTGTGTGACACCATGCGAGTACCGCACTGTGTGACACCACGATATTACCGCACTGTGTGACACCATGAGAGTACCGCACTGTGTGACACCACGATATTACCGCACTGTGTGACACCACGATATTACCGCACTGTGTGACACCACGATATTACCGCACGGTGTGGCACCGTGCATTTACCGCACCATGTAACACCATGAGTTTATGGCAACTTGTAACACCACGTTGTTACCGCAACGTGTGACACCACGATGTTACCGCAACGTGTGACACCACGATGTTACCGCAACGTGTGACACCACGAGATTACCGCACCGTGCGACTCCACGAGCGTATCGCCCAGCGTATCATTTAGAAACATTGCAATGCGTAGTTCATCTGCGGAGACCATCTCAAAAACACTTGAACCACTGGAGACATTTCCAGATCTCATTCATGTTTTTAACTCCGCACTCGGGCGAATATGTTTCGAGTCGACGCACTCTCCGTTAAAGAGAATGAATTCACACAACGTATGTCTCATATTTTATGCGTTACAACCAGTTTAACTTTCACCATATCAATTGTACCTACCACAAAAATAAGAAAATGGGAAGGCTGACCATTTTTTCTTCAATAAAAAATAAAATCTTAATACGACACGAGTCCAAAAAGTAGATGACGTGAAAGCAGCTGAACAGGGCGAAGTAGTTAGCTTTACGGCCATAGATCAAATTATAAATAATGATAAGCCTTATTTTTTTTTTAAACAATATTTGAGATGACTTCACATTTACTGTGTCATGTCACTGGATGAAATCTCTAAAGCATCCTTCTGCTACAAAACAAACAAAAAAAAACAACCTGAAAGACAATTTCGCATTACCATTTCAAATTTGGGCTTAAAAAATATTTTAAGTTTAAATTTTGTAACGACATAATACGAGCAAAAATTAAAATAATTGTATAATTTATGGAAGGCCATTAAAAAAAATACCTTCTCTACCTGTAGTCATTGCTCGGCAAGACAGTCGGGGAAATGCTCATGTTTTACGTCTCATAACAGAGTCAGTTCTCAAAATATATTATCATCCTGTGGCTCGTAAGCAAAAACCAAAGGACGTGTCGGCAAGACGCCTTCTTCGGCGAACAAACAACGTGTAACACAAATATGAAAATTAAAATTAACACTTAGATGAAATCTAGTATCTGACAGGATAACGAGAGAAATGTATTAGACTATAGGTATGGGTAAGAGAGTGACCATGGATAATTAAGGGAGGAAGAAAAGAGGGGAAAAAAGTCCACGGTGGCTGGTTTGCTAAAAAGGAGGTGGCAGAGAAAAAGATTTAACCAGTGAAGGAGAACATGACATTAATGGCATGTTTAGTCGAAGTCTCATAAGTGTGTATTAGTTGTTTTAATTCTCTAAGTTTGCCCTGGTGGGCGTGTTTGTACAAGAAACAAGAGCAGCGCGGGTAAAGTCACTGGAGCCCTTGTGATCACTTGTACTCTATAGCTACTTTCGCTGACTAAATTCAGCAATGTTTTTATGTAGCCTTTTTCATAACATACGTTCTTAATCCTTCTCTAACTGGAGAAAAGACAAAAATGGAGGAAATGGGAGCTATGTATGTCAATCTTTGCATCAATTACTTTTTTATATATATTTTTTTAGAATACGTAGTTAGATTTCAGGTGTTGATTTTGGAATAAGAATGATAGGCTGGTATTTCATTTGGTTATCAAGTTATACGCTGGTATTTAACTTGTTCGTAAAATGCAGTTAAACCAGTTCACCTCTGATTCAAGTAATTTTTAACTGCACTAAAAAAATTTAAGGTAAATTCTAATTGACTTTGTAGGTGTCATGTTCCAATGATCAAAAAACTAATTTTTTTTTAAATTTGCAACGATTTGTTTTTTTTATATTTTTAAATTATTATTTCATCATTAATTATTTCAATTAAGATTACATATAATTATAAATAGGCCCATTACACAATTGCTGTTTGTTTATTAATGTTTATGGTATAGATCGGCTACTGAACTCTTGGGCTAGCATTTATTACTATCGGGGAGAGAGTGTTTCCGTCTTGTCAATCTATTTGATGATGTCATTTATTTATTTGGGGGTTTTCCGTTCACGTTTAATCTGTTCCAAACTTTTTCTGTAACTTAATTGTAACAATTGTTACCTTAGTTTCCAATACAGCATGTTCGTGATATATATGGTTTTTTATTATTATTGTAAACCATTATTATCAGTATGACTGTTAAAATTGTTAAAGATAGTTAAATAAATATGTTTTGGGTGCACTTTACTAGGCTATATGTTTTTACACCACAAAATGCTTGTTTCATATCGGCGTCGTCACTAGGGTTGGTCTCACCCGGTGCAGTAAACTCATGGTGTCACCCCTCTACCCCCCTCTCCAGATTCCCCAACTTTCTGACCTGCACCGAGTGATACTTAACCAGATCATACAAAACCACGTGTATTATTGTATGCAAAGTATGCCCTAAGGCAAAACTCGACTGACGACGTAAACAAAGAATGATGTAACAGCATTTTAAGAATTCCACAAAATTACCTTTTTTTATTGTTACATTGAACAATACACTTAAAATGTTACTCCCCGGGTCTTCAAGATGCAAACTTGTCAGTAACTCCATCAAAATCAAGATTCTTCGCCTTTAAATTATCACTTTTAATTGACAAAATATCGAAACCCGAGAGCTTGTAAATACCTTCAAATCTTCAAATAGTTCTTGATATAGTTTCAGTTTTGAAGAGCTCCTCATCACATGAAGCCATAGACACACACGCCGTGAGAAACGATTGTAGGCTTAACGAGAGGATTGAGAGAGATCTCCAACCACGGCTCTGGTTACTGGTAGACGCCCTACTCTGGTGGCACCCTGCTCCGATGTAACCGTATTCTGGTGGCGCTCTCTTCTCGTTACACCGTATTCTGGTGACACCCTGTTCTTGTATTTAGTCATGAGTTATGTTATAAAACCCAGCCGAGCGCATTTGCATTTTCCATGTGGTGTCATTCCCCTGTGAGGGTTCACTTGGTGTGGACATATTGTAACATATAGTTGTTGTTTTTTTAATTTTCACAAGATAAGTACCAAATTGCTGTGCAAACATTTAAAATAGGTTCCATCCCCCACCCCCTAGCCCCCACCCCAACTCCATATGATTTTGTAGTTCAGGTTTTTTTTTAAACTTTAGTAATTGGGGTTTGCCATGTACTGGTCTCTATTAAAACAATTCAAACATACGAATATGAAAACAAACTCAATTCAAAATTATATACCACCTTTTTTTAATCATCATTAACAGACGAACCGCAGGGCTAAACAAATTGAGGGGTGTCCAAAATGTAACATACATTTCAGCTCATTTGGAAAAATAAGAATTAAACTTTAGCAAATAGGGTAATTAGATTTACCGATGCAGTAAAAAAAAAAATTAAAAACTGAAATAATCATGTAGGGGGGTCGTTCGCAAATTACGTCACGCTCGGGAGAGGAGGGGGTCGAGAATTTGTGACACTTTGTGACGGGGGGAGGGGGGGGGGTTCAAAACTTTGTGACGTCCCTTTTTTTTTAAATCTAAAAATTTCTAATTTAAAAAAGTAAAATATTATTTAATTAATTTTAAAGACATTAATTTGAGATCAAAATTGCTTCAGGTATTATAGGTACTATGAAACTCAAAAACTATGACGCAAAAACTGTTCGCGTTGTTTCGCGTCACAGTTTTCTAATAATACTGCATCTTAATCCATTATGGAAAAATGTTAAAAAATAAAATAAAATCTTAGTTTAGTTATGAAAATTTTATGTATGTTGTGATTTTTTTAGATGTGACATGACACAAAAAGAGGGGAGGGGGGGGAGTCTAAAAGGTCATTTTTTGCATGACGTAATTTACGGACGACCCCTAGTTAGTTATAGTTGATTCCAAAACTGGTTTATTGATTGATTTTTAAAAAAAAAAAATTTTGGTTTATTAATTACATTAAAAGCGATACATTTGTTCAGACCAAACAATAATCCAAGGGAAAAAAACAACAAAGTAAAAATTAATAATTTGCCAGTAAAGGAAATCCCACACTAAAAATGGAATTATATATATTTATATACAGTGATTGATAAAGTGATACATTTATTGCAACATGAAAGACATAATTTGTAGTTTGTGATAGTACTTTGAAATAGTCTTTTTTGTAAAAAGTGTGCATGGCACATACATTCGCATTGTATTCAAAAGATCTGAGTAGTGAGACTGTTTACCCCGATCTGAGTAGTGATACTGTTTACCCCGATCTGAGTAGTGAGACTGTTTACCCCCGCACTAATACGGGTTATAACAGTAAGAAAACTCTGACAAAATATTATTAAAAACGCCATGGACATCAATAGAAAATCTTCTTAATTTTTTTTAACACTTTTTTTTTTTTTTTACAAAACTGTCCTATGGGGCGAAAACTCTTAGATATTTCATTGATCTTATTTCATAAATACATGGTTTTTTTTTGGTTTTTTTGGTTTTTTTTTGTCTTTAAAAAAAAACAGGAACGTACAATTGAAGAAAGTCTGTTTATGCGTAAAAGAAGCGAAGTAAACACCGTTGTGCAGAACAGACACACAGGATGTACCACGTCGCCTACCCGGCATGAACGGTTGTTGCTGATGCTGACGCCTCTTTAAAATGTGTTCTTCATTGACCTGCTGGCTTCTTCTTAGCCTTCTCAGACCTGTTTTTCCCCCCCTTTGCATTCGTTGGACAGACACAATTCCTCCCACAGGTTCGCACCTTTTGGGTTTTTGACCTCTTGCTACATTTCGAACATTTTTGCCTCCAGGACTTGATCATGCCTTTAAACATTTGAGATGCCTCGAAGACATGTGGATATATTGTCGATTTTTCCGGTTCAATGTCTACTGGAGAAAATTCAAACGATTCATCAGTCCTATTCAGAGTAAAGGCCATGTCATCTACAGCCCGATCGGTGAAGTCGATCAAAGAACTCAGATTGTTCTTGAGCAGGACAGTGAGTGCAAACTCGTTTAGATTCCTGCTCTCGACCCTGTACTTGCTGCTGGTCATGTAGTTATCTAGAGCACTGCTGAGTCCTTTAAACTCATTCAGGCATATGCTCGTCATGTTGTATAGGGTCAGGGAAGTCAACTAAATGAAAATAAATTTAAAAAAAAAAACAAAAACAAAAAACATTAACTTGTTTTGAGTGTTTCACAAAATTTTAACATAATGCGAAATTATTAGTAACAAAAATCATCTTGACTGTTTGGTTAATCTTAACGCGTCTCGTGGCCTGACCTCATTTCTAAATAAACTTCTCGCCAAAGAAATTTCTAAAACATCGCTGAGTTTGTTGTTGTTTTTTTAACACCTAGGTAACTGCTTGCCGTGTTGAACAAGTCAAATGAAATCGACTAAGATGGAAAAACTACAGGTTGACGATCCTGTTTTTACAATTATTATTTTATTTTATTATTATTTTTTTTATTTGAGAAGATTAATACTATGAAAATAAAAGATATTTTTGATTATTTTTTGTTTATTAAAAAAATTTTGATAGCACTAAAAAAAAGTTATTTATTTTTTTTTAAATTTAAAAATAAAATTTATTTAAATAATGAAACAGCATTCAGGGTGTAAATTTAAGAATACTCTAGTGCGTACATGTAAGACTAATCTAGCTCAATGGAATTTAGATGAAACGATTGAAAACACTCACAGGTTTCTTTTTCCTGTCATAAATGCAACGTATCCCCTTGGCTGCAGAGTTATAACGAGGACTCTAAGGAACGACATGAAAAGAAGTCAATCAATAAAGAGTATGTGAATTGGCACAAATGTGCTGCAAAAACGTACTTATAAACGAACCTTCCATTTAATTAGCTTATGCTTAAAATTTGTATATATGTATGTATAAATTAATAGCTCTAAACAGCAAAACATATTTTGAGCTCATTGTTAGTCTTTAAAAACATAAAAATGTTTTTAAAAAAATATTTTAAAAAAGTTGGGAAATATTAAATATTTACCCAAAGTTCCAAATTGTAAAGTTGTATTTTTACTTTATATTTTGTCCTCTATTTGGCGAATACTCTATTTAAATGAATTATCTTTCTTTATTATAGACAAGAGCAAGTGTCATCTAATTATCATGTGTCCTTCGTGTGTGTCAACTTACCAGAGCCGTGTTCAGATTCTCAGCTAGATTTTGGCAGATATCCAGATCGTTGCAAATGTCCCCAGAACACAGGTCATGAGGCTGACCCTCAATTGTGCCCCACAGGCTCATCGAAGCCAAACCTGAAATCCATAATATTCAAATTTGTTCTCATATTTTATGAAGGATATTTTTTCAATGCATCTGTGAATTTTTTTTAAATTTGTCTTTTTTTAAAAAAAGATCTGAATTTTCTCTTTTAGTTATGGTTTTTGAAGTTTCTCCACACATGAAACTCTGTTCCTTTGCGAGACCCTAATAACTTTGAAAAGTCAAGTTTTCATAAGGCTAAATAATCAAATCGATTATTTTTAAATATTTGTTGTTTGTATAATATTTTCCACAACATTATCATGAACATTTCAGCTGCACAATACTTTTCTTCGCGTATTTATTTATTTTAACTTTTTAGACTCCTGGCTTCTCGCGAGTCAAGAATTATCCACGTTTTAGTATAATTATTTAATTTTGCCACTAATACCATTTGCATTGTTTATGTTTTCTGGTTTTAATACCGTTTATTATTGTGTTTAAATCTAAATAAATTCTCCCACCTAGGCCATACACAAGTAAAGTTGCGCTGAGCGCTGGGCCCGTGATCTGCATTGTGAAGATGAAGTTCTGAAGTTATGATCGTAGACGATAGAACTGCTTGAATAGCACTACTAGCTTAAATCTCAAACATAACTGACTTTAATAGTGGAGACCGTGGATCGAAACAATACCATCATTGGTTAGAAGAAAAAAAAATTCCATTTCTAATATCAGCGAAGGGTTAGTAGATCCCCGAAGGCAACTTTTTTTTGGGGTCTTCTGTGTCTTGGGAAAAAAACAAACAGTATCAGTGACCGAAAGATATAAAAAAACAAACAAACAAACAAACCAACCAAAACGGTCGTGGCCTATAATTCGTTACACCGATGATCTTAGCCTTGGGAATTTCTAAGCGCGCGCGAGTGTCTCAAGATTCATTCATAAGAAAGTTGTTATAGCGGGGGCTCGTACTCTATTTCCGCATTCCGTAACAACCTTCTTTTTTTTATTTTTATCCCTTGACGGGGTCAATGTTCAATTGCCGTATCGGGTTGACACGGTGGGGATTTAATCGTCCCTGATTAATCTCCTCTGGTGACCTAGTCCTGAGGTGGGGAGATCAATAAACAGGATCCGTCCCGGCTATAATAGTTAAATCAGACGCAAAGGTGTTTGCCGAAGTCTGATGGTTTAAGAAACCTCGCGGGGGAAATTCTTGCCAGTGTAAACAGTGAATGGCCTCGAATGCTACCCATTCGACTATAAATATCTGAAAACATAATTTCCTTTGGATGAAGTGCCACCTGAAGAACTTAAGAAAATCCATCTGGATTCACATCCCAATCCACCCACAACCCCAAATATAAATTGATACATTTACTTTTTTTTTTTTTCAAATTACAACTTGGTTCTTAAAATAATTCGAATTCTGGCCTTTATTTTTAAGATAGTGAATTCTATGGTGGTTTTTTTCCTTTCAAAGTGACGTAATAATCTAAAGTTGACGGTCATAGAGTCTGAGCCAGTGATGGTAAAAAAAAAAAATAATCATCAAATACGTGTTGCCCATTTTTTAATGATACATTTAGGAGGTTAAATAATATATTTATCGTCAACAACGAACTACCGTCCTAGAGCAGGCCAGCACAACTCAAAATGTAAGGCGGGCCGTAATACTTTATGAAAAACTTGTGCGGGCCATAATACTTTATGAAAAGCTGGTGCGGGCCGAAAGATGATAAGACAGGGGACAAAGCAATTAAGAAAATAATAATAATAAAGAATATTTCTTTATTCGCCAAGTGGGTGCTGGCGGGCCCCATGCGGCCCGCGGGCCGTATATTGTGCAGGCCTGTCCTAGAGGGTTTCCGGAAACTCCCAGGGCGACTTCGCACGACTGTATCTATCCTTATTATGATTTCAGAGCCTGCAAATAAAAGGGTATTCGCAACTTGAATAATATATTATTATTTTGCTTAGTTGTAGATGTAAACAAATCGATTTAAGAAAAAAAAAAGATTACTCCAAACATAATGTTTGGATTTTAACCTAATCCTCTTTTAAACCCAACCCCTATGCCCATGTCAAGATAACAAAACTCATGAGCGTCTCACGGTTTCGATTAGACTTAAAGGAAGGACTCATAATTTCCCACCACCCTTTATCGGGTGTAATGATTTCCTTTTAACTTTGAAAATAACAGTTCTTTATTTGTTTACATAAGTAATGGTCTTAAGTTGGAATTCGTTAAGGGCTAAAATTTGCTGGACTTCTCAATGTCTCTCCCCCAAAACTCCACAAGGGTACCTTGGGTGGGGGAATGCTGTGTTTTTCAGGTGTTTTTTGGTAGTTAAATATATATATAATGGTAGCTAATTATTTTCCAACTACATATCCAACTCGTTCATGTTCAACTAAAATAAACAAAAATTAATAGAGACTGTTGATCCTGCTGTAAAGGGACATCGAAATAGTACGTACACCTTTGGGGGCCGTCCATAAAGTACGTCACGCTATTTTTGACCATTTTAACCCCCCCTCCCTCCCCCCTGTCACAAACTGTCACAAATCTCGGTCACCCCCCCCCCTAAAGTACGTCACACTTTCGAACATTTTTTTTTTTAATTAACACCTAATTAAATTTTAATCTAAAACACACTTCACTATTAAACTGTATTAAAATATAACATTTCCACTATCACATTAGTAAAATGAATTTAATAGTAGAATAGTTAATTGTCAACAGTTGTCACAGTTTATTCATTGAAGCAGTAACTCAATCTAGATTGAATTTGAAAACAAAAATTGCAAAAATTAGACTAGAAAATTATATAATACACATCATTTATCTGCTGCTTTTTCATTTACAATCAAGTTTTAGGTAATCTTCCGATTCTGCAATCTTTTTACATAGGTTAAGAAGTATATTAGAGAAACTTGACCTCACCAAATGATTAAATAAAAAGGACAGTGACATAATTATGCAGCTGACAACATAGAAATAATGATACTTCAGGAAAGACGAAAGCAAGGCTATCCATAAAACAAGGCTTCGCCACAGCATACTAGCGCTCCTAGCGAGAGGAATCGTGAACAACACATTCAGGAGATACGCATTTCATGCTATTTTGACAGCAAACTAATTAAAATGATACACAAAATTTTTGAAAATTATTTTAAAAGCTATTCAATTCCACCAAAATAATAAAAAATAATTAGAAATAAATTTAAAAAAATAATAAATGTGTGACGTCACACATGGCCTGACCCCCCCTCTCCCCCCTTTCACAAACTGTCACACTTTCTTACACCCCCTCCCCCCCTCTGGAGCGTGACGTACTTTATGGACGGCTCCTTGGGGGGAGGGGGAGGGGTTTGTTGATTTTGGAGATTTTGCTTACGGGTGCACATGGCCGGAATGTAGGTGTCGCGGAAGATTTTTCGTAGTTTTATTCACAGACATAATCAGCCTGAGATTTATGACTGTCTCTAATATCTCTAACAATGCCAAATGTCACCCAAAAAATCCGTGAATATCGATGATCACTAATTTTTTATTTTTTTAAAGTCTATAAAATATCGCCACAATTTTTCGTACTATTTTTTGTACTGTTGCTTTTTTGCTTTTACCAATATCTTGCAACACAACCCCAACAGTAGTATTCAGACTACTGTTTTTTTTTTTGGGTAGCCCATCGTGCATGTGACGTCATTATTTCGTTCGGCTGAACTAAAGAGCTGCATCCGTGGAAAAGGAGGAGCTATAAATTCAGGTCACAATAAGCAACACATTTAATGACAGCGTTGCCCCTTACCCTCACCCACGCCCCCACCTGAATACCGGAAAGGTGTAATGTTCCCCTTCTGGAAAAAGGGGGCGGGGTGGTGGTGGGGGATGAGAGCCAATCGTACGTACACATAGGTATCCCCAAAAAAGAAAGGGTCGGCCTTAACCTTTGCCGATGACTTAAACTACGCGGCCCTGAGAAAGCCACTCCTGGGCGACCGTTTCGTCCCCGCTCACGTCCCGACCGGACGGTTCCCTGGACGGTGGCGGGAGGTAACGCAATACCTTTCACCGGAGAGGAAGCAAAGCCGTTCAGACCCATGGAGAGTGGACCACGAACGCTTTAAACGCAGCGTTTTCAGTCGACCGGACATCCCCAGGCCAGGAGGGAGGGAGGTCTCCGGCGTGCTTCCGCATGGTCTGGCGGCGGGGAGACCCGGCGTCGGCCCGTGTGGGAGAGTGCCGGGGGGGGATATTAAGAGCTCACTCTCGACGACCCACCGACGCCATCTCCAATGCGACGTTACAAGTTAACACTCAAAATATGATCAAAGCCTTATTTGTAACTATTTATAAATCTTTTAAAGAGTACAAAAGTGTTAGAATGCGTGTGCGTGGCGCTTTGTAGTTTAATCTGTTTATCTCCCAAATATTTAAAGGAATTATTCGCGTTGGTATATGTGAAAGTTAAACTTTTTTCTTCTCTTTCGTAAGGGCGAAGACATCTTAGGATTTAATGTAATGAAATCTAACGTTATAGGTTGGGGGGGGGGGGTGTTCGTTTTTTTGTTTTGTTTTTTTTTGTCATGAAATCTTACGTTCTTACAGTGGAATGAAAAACAAAAAATGAAAACATGGATTTTTAGTGGGGACATATGGCTGCGATTTCGTAAGGGCGAAGACATCTTAGGATTTAATGTAATGAAATCTAACGTTATAGGTTGGGGGGGGGGGGTGTTCGTTTTTTTGTTTTGTTTTTTTTTGTCATGAAATCTTACGTTCATACAGTGGAATGAAAAACAAAAAATGAAAACATGGATTTTTAGTGGGGACATATGGCTGCGGATTTTCAGACCCGGGATTCAGACCCGGAAAAAAGTGAGAGGTTGGGTTCATTAAAAAATATTTGAAATATTACTGTTGGGTTTGTAAGACTAACTTTCGGTATCAAATGAAAAATAATTGAATAGTGAATGGACTTTATTTTTGTTAACTTACTTCTTCAGTTTAACTAAACTAAACTACCACAAATGACATCCGAATAGCATTTAGTCTAAAGGGACCCGGGTTCGAATAGCATTTAGTCTAAAGGGGCCCGGGTTCGAAAAGCATTTAGTCTAAAGGGGCCCGGGTTCGAAAAGCATTTAGTCTAAAGGGGCCCGGGTTCGAATAGCCACCTCGGGGATTTACAGTGCTCAAATCCCCTTTTTTTAAATGAGAAGCCTCGAAATTCTTTTCCTAGCAACTCATTGGGCTATTTATAATTATCGATGAGCAATAGATTTTTGGCTTGTATTGATGACGTTGTTTAAATTCGTATCGATGAGTCGGGTATTCTTAACTCAGCTTTAAGATGTTTGTACACACACCCCACCCCCCAACCTCCCCCCCCCCACACTGAATTATACAGAGTAGACACTTGCGCGCTTGCGTCGGACAGAAAGAAGTCGGAGCGAGAATCTTTTCCGGGCTTGAGGAAATCATTTTATGAGCCGCCTCACTAATAATCCGATAGTGAAGAAAAGATTGATTGTGACGCACGGCAAACAATACCACGCAGAGTTTCCAGTCACCGAGACGTTTCGTCACATGCCATGAAGCCATGAAAAAAGTAAGTCCAAACTGAAGTTTCGATGTTTACCACCCCTTTCCAATAATTATTATTTCCAAAGGTGGTTCGGAGATTAAAAAAAATATAAAAAAAAGAAAAGAAAAAATCCACGCCTTGAAACTTGGCACAATGAATAATGAGTGGAAATTTGATTACGCAAATGTCAGCCTTGTGTCATCTAGTTTTTATTTTTAAAATTATTGTCTCGGACAGGGAATTTGAAGTTGTAGCAATTAATGTAAGGGGGGGGGGGGGGGGGGGGTCAACAAATCGAAAGAGCTCAACGATTTTTTTCGGGTGTGCTCTTCTTTGGTATATAAATAAGACCCCATGAAGACAATGCTTCATTAAGACGTTAACCTTCAAAGATATTTCATCAGTCTTGAGCAGCAGTGGTTGAATTACGCCGACAATGAAGCCTCAGGTTTTCAGTCTAAGAAAAAGTCTGCTAACTTATCTGTTAGGTGGGGAACACATTTGATGATCTTCCAATTGTGATGTTGTTGGGTTTTTTTTCTAAATATGTCTTTATGTTCAGATTTTTTTTAAAATTATTCTTGTACTTTTAAAATTGCTTAGATGTATTTAGTTATTTATTGTTTTATTTTATTTTATTTTATTTTTTTTAAATTTATTATTTTTTGAGGGTGTGGGAGGATAACATGTTTGAGCTTTGGCGTCATTTTTGAAGTATTTCATAAATAAATAAATAAATACAATCAAACAAAAAATAATAATAATATATATATATATATATATAATAAATCGCAACAATGAATTAAAAAAAAAAAAAACAGATTTTGAAATATTTCTTTACTGGTATTTGAGTATCACACTTCTCATCAACCCAATAA
>CAXITT010000198.1:421896-431934 GCA_964033795.1 Lymnaea stagnalis
TTTTTTGTTTTTTTTTTTACATTTAATTTATCTAATGCATAATCCCATAAATTTTTTTCTCCCCATGTTGTAACCTATTAGAGCAAAAGTTTAAACGATGTTATTGAAAAGAAACGTATCCCTTATAGGGCCAAGCAACCGGGGTTATGACTTCCCTTGCCCCCCAGATTTATCTTTCATTTGTTTTTGTTTTTTCCGAGGGTAGTGCAAAGAGTTTGCTTCGAACATAGGGAAAACATTGCCATAGACGACGGACGAGTCGACAGAATCGAATTTAAAGGGTTATTGAAAAATCCACTCAAAACGTTCGCCCCATTGGTAGATCTAGAAAAGTGGCTAAATTAAAACAGTTTTTTTTTTTTTTAATTCCTTGTTTTGTCTATTTGGGGCGGAGGCTGTAATTTTAAGACAAAACTACGTTAACCCCCAGCAGCCAATTTTTGGCTGTACTGTTTTGTGGTTAATCACCTTTTAAAAAAAAAATATTCTACTGTACTGTTTTGTGGTTAATCACCTTTTAAAAAAAAATATTCTACTGTACTGTTTTGTGGTTAATCACCTTTAAAAAAAAAAATATTCTATCAGTCTCATATTCTCCAAGTACCACCACTTCATGATGATTCTACAATACCTTTTTTTTTTTTTTTTTTATTTTATTTTAAAAAAAAATATTCTACTGTACTGTTTTGTGGTTAATCCCCTTTAAAAAAAAAATATTCTATCTGTCTCATATTCTCCAAGTACCACCACTTCATGATGATTCTACAATACCTTTTTTTTTTTTTTTTCAATTTATCAGATCCAGTACAAAACCTCTCAAGATATCAGCGCTTATCAACTGTCAGAAAGTGTTGTAAGTTTTTGTTCTTCATCTGCTGTATGTTATTTGATTTAAGTCAACCAACATAGATTTTTTTTAAAAAATATTTTTTTACCCTTAAAGCAGTTGGTATTGCTATCTATCGTGTTAATGTAGATATGATCTTTCTCTATTGCTTGTTTATCTTTACGCCTTTAAACATTATTAGTCCCATTTTCAGTTCTTAAATTAAGTATTTCTTTGATGTAGGCCAGTGGTCGGAAAATTGCGGCTCGCGAGCCGCATGCGGATATTTAGTGACATGAGTGCGGCTCGGACATTCGGCCAGAAATCGGGTTTGACTCCGAAAAATCATGGTTCTTGATAGGTTCTTGAAAAGAAATTTGGCTCTAAAAAAAAACAACAAAAAAAAACAATTGTCCTCCTGCTGCTGATTTTTTGCTCTTTATGCTAATGAGTTTGCCGACCACTGGTGTAAGTCATTTGAGCAGATTATTTTCTACAATTTATTACATTATCGACTTTTCCTCTTAATGTTTCTTTTTTTCCTTGTTGGTTTCTCAAGTTAAACTCCGTCAATTTGTACAACATGACGGCCAGATATCTGAACGTGTTCAATGGACTCAGTCGCTCATTGGATGTCTACATGACCACGGGCGCGTACATCACCGAAAGCCGCAACCCGGCGGTGAAGAGGTTCACCATGCAGTTCAGATTCAACCTCACGCTCTTGATCGACTACACCAACTACGCGGTGGAGGAAATGTCCTGGACGCTCTACAACCGCGAGCACGACGCGTCGTCCCTCGCCTCGTTGAAACCTCCGGCGAACAAAGACGTCACCCACGGGCACAGCTACCTGGTGTCCAACATGTTCAAGACCATGCTGAGCTCGTGGAGGTTGGGCTGCGTGGAATGCAAAAATCACCTGCTGCGAAAGAAGCGAGAGCTCTGCTCCAGGGGGAAAGAATGGGTAAATGTGACGGCGTACATCGCGAAAAAGAAGCAAAACAAGAAGGACGGTTTAAAAAACAAGATTACCAAGGCCAGAAAACAAAAGAGAGTTCGAAATTATTAATTTTTTTGCTTCGCCCAGTGACTGAAATTCAGCATTACATCCATCTATACTGGGGATCCGTGAAATGTGTAGAGCGTTACATTGTTGTCTTTATACTTTTTTTTCTGTGTAATATTTTGAAATATATATTTTTTTTTGTAAAGGAATCGCCACATTTACCTATGACCTAAAGTCTAAAGATGCTATTATTTGTTCAAACGTATATTATTATTGTATATAGTAATTTCGGTACATGAATAGCCTACCAATGTTTAAATAGCCTACTAATGTATGATTAGCCAAACAAGTTTGTACAACTTTACTCTGAACAAATATTTATCTCTATACATCTTGAACTGACCACACAAAAAACTACAAAAAACTAATAATAATTATACATTTTTTTTTAAAATGTTTATAAAGGAACATATTCTTATACCTTTTTGGTCCTATTTCAGTCGTGATAGCATTGTTTCCCTTAGACAACTATCTTTGAATTGTTTACTTAAATACGTGTTCTTCTTACTGATACAGTGATAATTATTTTTTATTATGTAACATAAATGTTATTTTTTGGGGTAACTTTCTTTTGCGCAAAAATAGGATTAGTCTATATTATTTTGTCAAGGAGGAGGGTGGAGAGAATGGTGTAATTAAGATTTGATTTATATTTTATTACTTTTAAGTATTTATTTCTAGCATGCTAATTAGTTGTACATACTGTGATTTATCTTAAAAAATAATAAAACATAAAAACAATATAAATACTCTTATTTTATGTTTTAAATTAATGAAAATAAAAGACCTAGACCTAACATTTTTTAAATCATTTAAAAATGTACAGCATGTAATACGTACTTTAAAGAAACAAAATTTCATTTGAATATTTCAGGATACATTTTGAAAGCTGATTGTCTGATATTTCAAATAGAGATTAAAAACATTCTTAGTTTTTGGCAGCATCAGCAAGTGATTAAACTATTTTGTCTTAAAAAACGAATTTAAAGGTTGTGTGTTGTTTTTTTTTTTTTTTTGTTTTTTTTTAAATTGTTTCGTTATATGCCTATGGTCTATTTGTCATTTGAATAATGACAGAAAAAGAAATTTTTAAAAAATTAAGGGAGCAATTTGTCAACTCAATTTCTTTCTGTACATAGAAAAATTAAATTTACCAATATAAGATCATATTTATATGGACAATTTAGGCACATTTTCGTTTTTAGCATCATTATTATATTTAACTTGACACGAGTGAAGTGTGTTAGTCTCTTTGGCCGTTTGACGTTAAGCATTTTTTTAAAACACATTTAGCGAAACCTTTTAGACCAGGGGTCTCAAACTCAAATTATCCGGAGGCCGCAAGAGGTTGAATCTGAGTGAGACTGGGTCGCATCAAGTATTCCACAAAGAAAGCGAATACAAATTCAATAAAGAACAACTGTTACAGCTCAACCTTTATTAATAACAAATAAAAATATTAAGGGTTTTCAAGAACTAGGCTTCACTTACTTCCTCCTACTCCTTCTTGCCTGGCAGTGCTTCTTCTTAAACAGCTGAGCAACATTTGGCTTGAGTGAGGAAGCAACTGAGACCCTCAGTATAGCGTAAGGATGCTCATCAGTAAGATTGGCCCTGCACTTTGACTTGTTAGAGCTCATTGTGAAAGGCACATGAGTCACTTGAACAATCCGGAAATCTCAGAGAAGTTTGAGGGCAATCCTCTCATCAATTGTCCAAGCTTGTCTGTTTTCCCATTCACCTCCCTGAATTTAGCCTTGAGTTCAGAATTGCACTGTAGATCACTCAGACCCATTTAAAGCGCAAAAAAGGCTGAAATGATGCCGGATTGTAGTGCAAGAAAAGTGATGTACTTCAGAAACTACTGGCAGACGGCCCACCGGTCGACCAAGACTGAGGTGGATCGACAGAAAAACAGTCAGACACAACACACACTAACAAAAAAAAAATAAATGTATGCGTACACATATACATGCATACATACTGCGATTTTGAGACCCCTGTTTTAGAGAGATGAAGTATGGAAGACAAAATTGTAAATCTAACATATTAATTGATAGAGGTTTTAAAAGAGATTTACCTTTTAACGAGGTGTAATTAAAGATATTATTAGAAAGGTGGAAACTGTATTTAATTATTTTTGTCTCCCTTATTTACGGACTGGTGCGCTTTAAAGGAGAAGCGGGAGACAACTATTCCTATTACAATCTATTAAGATCTACCTTTTCAAAAAATTCTCATAAATGTTTTAATATATAAATGTTTTTGTAGACACCTGCTAGATTTTAGAAATATTATTTAGCCTACATTTATTAGCAGTAATGTTATTTAAACATTCGAGCAGTCTCATTACAAAGGAATCAACCAGAGGTGTCAGACAGCCACCTAAAATATTTGACAAGGAAATAACCATACGTTAAAAGGATGGGGTTACTTTTTAGGCAGGGCCGTGTGAAATTTGGAGGGGGGGGGGGCAGAGGGTACTATCGCAGGGCGCCACAATCATCTTTAGATATGACATTAATAGTGAATTAAAGAATAAAAATCCAATGTACTTCAAAAAGACAAGGGGCGCAGAATTCTACTTGTTACTGGTCCACCCCGGCAGGCACTTTTGCCTAAATTTTAATGGGTAGTATTTGTAGGCTTCGAACTCCGGCACTGCTTTTTATCGACACGGCCTTGTTTTAGGGCTCTAAAAAATGAATTGTTATGGAGCCCTCTTTCGCAAAAAGCATGGGTCATAGGTCATCCAGTGTTGTTTCACGATATGTAACAATAAGAGGCATGCCGGGAGTGTTGAAAAATAAGACACGTGGTGTGGGCGTCACTTGAAAGGAGGCAAAATAGAAAAACCGAACACATAATTTGAACAGGGTATTTTTTCCTCTTGACGTAGGTCCCATCAGAAGCGGACCTAAAGTATTTTACACCCATCACACGGGGTGGGGGGGGGGGGGGGGGGGGGGGGGGGGTCAAAATATTTTTGTAATTTGCATTAGCTATTCCTCAGTTTTGGGGGTTACTTTTAAAGACCCTCACGCGCATAATTAGGAAGCTTTTTTAATGTCTTTGTAAGTAAAATTCATAGGCTAGAATAATATCCCGGGTGCATACTGTTAAAGTGTGAAAGTCGTGCAGTGTAAGCCCTGAGAGCGTTTTCTATAAATATTGAATTACTAATGATATCATGAAGCTATTGTTGCGAATTCCATGCATAAGTGTAAATGGAAAAGAAATATAAATCTTTAGCATACAAACAGTAGCTGGATTTAGCACAGCACACGACTATTATAAACATCCTCTCACAATAGACTTTCATAGGTGGTTTTTTCCAACATCTGAGTACATTAACCGATTGTTTTTTACTGGTTTTTTTACAAAAATGGTTTCTTATATTTAATTTCATTAGTTTGTAAAAGTAATAAATTATTATTATTATTATTTTAATTTCTTTTCATATCAAATTAAACTAGCAGGTTAACAAATCTTTAATTAACAATCCACGACACTTTGCTGATACAAGATTAAAACTTCAGATGCACTTTTCTTGCTTTTACTGATGCGCACTGGTCTAAGATGTGTCTAATTAAAATCAGCTTTTCGCATTGTCTTCTCTTTCTACGCTGAGTTGAACAAGATCACTGAGTCTTTCTTGCCCATTAGATGCCCTTAAGTAATCAAGAATTTGTCTAATTTTTCTAAAAGATCTTTCGCAGGTGGCAATAGAAACTGTAACGGTTAGCATTGTCTGAATAGAAATGCAAAAGACGCTCTCATCGCCGTAATGAACAAAGAACTTGAAAACGTCTTCTTTCAGATCATGTTTTCTTTCTTTTTTTTTTTTTACGACTGGCAGCAGCATTATTTACTCCTAAATCTCTTCATATAGCCGCTGTCCACCAATATCAGAGCTGTAAAATGCACATAAACTTTCACACTTCTGATTTAGTTGACTGTCGACGCCACACAGTCCCTGAACATTGAGGCGGAACCCAAACTTTGCATTTGTTTCCTGCAAACGACTGAACCTATCAGCCTATCATGAAGACGGTCAAGTCTTGCCTTCATGGCCCTATCGATTTCCTAGTTCTCCGTTAACCCAGCATATTTTGAGTTTTCACTGTAATAGCCATTCGTTTCTTTCGTCTCCGATGCTTTCATACTTCAACATTCCATTCTTCACAGAAATTAAGTACCTTTTTTTTTTTTTAGTGATTCACTGACCCACACAGCTCGTGTGTCATCAACAGGATCTCAAAGTACTTTCAGATCTAGGGCAGCATCATTAAAATTGATGCTAGGTTCCTGTAGCCCCTTCTTATCACGGTCAATGCAAATGAGTATATTATCCCAAATACAAGCAACGTCCGAAAATCAAAACCCACATGCGAGTATACTAACGCGTTGCCTCACTTTTTGCTTCACGGGTCTCAGTTGTATTGTCTATCATGTCCTGGGGGACTTGCAGTATCTTCTCAAGGTACTTGTTGACAGGGTTTACTGCATCTGTCCTTGGATTCCACCTAGTTTCATACTCTGAATTTACAACCACGGGAAGGCATTTTTTTAAAGTTTTTCCCTACGATGTGTTGAACGAGAGAATAACAAGTAGATGGCTTGAATTTAAAAAAAAAAAAAAAAAACAACAACAACAAACACCTAGTTTCATACTCTGAATTTACAACCACGGGAAGGCATTTTTTTAAAGTTTTTCCCTACGATGTGTTGAACGAGAGAAAAACAAGTAGATGGCTTGAATTTAAAAAAAAAAAAAAAAAAACAACAACAACAACAAATTCACCATCATTGGTTCCTTCTTAGCGGCATTTACACCTACCAAGAATAGGGAGTGATCATTACAATTGAACTTCCTTACAATAACTGAGACACTTCCTCTCCATGACCGAGTCACTTCCTCACCATGACCGAGTCGCTTTCTCACCATGACCTAATCACTTCCTTACCATGAACATCCCCAGTTTTCTCTTGAAGCAAGTTTTGTTTATTGAACCTGTTGTTTTGTTGGCAGGAAAGGCCCCTCGCTGTTACTTTGAAACAAACTTTACAATCTCTGTTCTCAATGCATCAGACAGCATTGCTTTTCCGGCATGATGCTCAAAGTTTAGAATTCTAATGTCATGCTGTTGAGTTATCTCTGGTATGGCAACTTCAAACTCGTTGACACAGATGCCGCCATCTCCTTCACTGTTTTCAGGTTCAATATTATCATATGAATTTTGGTCAATATGTTCAACATTATCTCCAAGTTCGTTGTCTTTCCTTCCTCTTATTGTCATGTCATTATTTTTACTTGCATCCTCACCACTACCCTTGTCACACTCAGTTTTTTCTAATTTTTACCTCCTCTTCAGCTTGGGATTTGTATGAATGTACACAGTTGCGTAGCGAGGGTGTTTGGCGCCCGGGGACAAGATTCGCGCCCGGGGACAAGATCCATTTTTAGCGCCCCTTTTTCTTTTTTTCAACTCTCAACCCCATTATTTTCATCAATAAAATAATATCAAAGCACATTTTGGCGCCCCTAACTAGCTGGCGCCCGGGGAATCTGCCCCCCTGCCCCCACCACGCTACGCCTCTGAATGTACATCATCTTGAGACACATTAGTACTTGATGCAAATTTAGAGTCCAACAAAATAGTGGTCGGTGTAGAAGTCTCCATTGGAACCTGTTAAACTACTTGAGCCAGGCATTTCTAAGAAAGGCATGAAAGCTTGACTGATCTTTGGACCTCCTCAGCCTACACCTTTCATTTCTTTCGCCTTTCAGCTCCACCTTTCTTCTTTGGGTCAAACAGTTTCATTGTCTTCTTTCTTTACAAAAATAATATATATATAATATTCGAGTATAAGACGATATTATATTTTGAACAAGATAATATAATATAATAGTACATTGTACTCAAAAAAAAAAATTAAAAATGATTGTTTGTCCTACTAAGAAAAAAAAATTCCTTGCTACTGTTACAGAAATTATGACAGTTTAAAAAAAAAGTATTAATGTAATGAGGGTGAGGGTTTATAATTGTGTAGGATAGCGCCCCGCTAACACCCTTCAACAAAATGAAACTCGCTGTTGTCCCTCCAGATGAGAAGCGATAACTTAAATTAAAATTTAAAAAAATTGGCGCCCCTCTTCAAGTGGCACCCATGGCATCTTCATACCTGCCATACCCTCGATACGCCACTAGGCACAAGTCCTCAGTACGACTCTGCTTTCTATTGCCTTACGTTGTAATACTCATAGATTTTGGGTCATGACTATTGACTGATAACGTTACTTTGGAGATTGTATCGGTGGGTCGTCGAGTTTGCACTCATAATACCCCTCCCCCGGCACTCCCCCAAACGGATCAAGGCCTCCCCCGAAGCCCCAGACCGTGCGGAAGCCTGTCGGGAACGTCCCTCACTGGCCTGAGGAACGTCCGGCAGACCGAGGGGGCTGCGTTTAAAGCGTCCGTAGTCCGCTCTCCTATGGGTCAGGTCGGCTTTACTTCCTCTCCGGAGAGGTGGTGTTACGTTACCACTCCCTACCGCCCAGGGAGCTGTCCGGTCGGGACGTAGCGGGGACGAAACGGTCGCATATGCCGGCTTTCTCAGGGCCGCGACTTTTAAATCATTGACAAGGGTTTGGGCGGCCACCCATTGCCTCATACCCATCAACGGCAACAAGTAATCATGTTAGCGCTCAACTTCCGTTGCGTGGGAAGTCATGCGTTTTGCCTGGGATCTTTTAGCTTCAGAAGGAAACCCCCCCCCCCTACTAGTCGGGCACGCCACGAAGAGGCAAGATCCCGTGTAACACCACCGAGAGGCTTGTGGTGCTGGGCAATGATTTTCCAGAGGACCATTGCCTCATACCCATCAACGGCAACAAGTAATCATGTTAGCGCTCAACTTCCGTTGCGTGGGAAGTCATGCGTTTTGCCTGGGATCTTTTAGCTTCAGAAGGAAACCCCCCCCCTACTAGTCGGGCACGCCACGAAGAGGCAAGATCCCGTGTAACACCACCGAGAGGCTTGTGGTGCTGGGCAATGATTTTCCAGAGGTCCACCCTTGCCCGCCCCATGACTATTGACTACTGTACTCGATTGTCTCAAGCTTTAATAATTGAAATGGGACATAAAATCCACCTCATAATAAAATCTGACAAACATTTTAAGTCACCTACTTCTAGTCCTCACCAGGTTTTCTCTAGAGCTGTTACTATTTTTTTAAAAATCAGCTCAATAGATTTTATTTTTAAAATTTGACACCTATTAAGTAATATAATTTTTTTTTAACATAATAAATAAATAATCTCGGATATATATGAGATCTCGATAAGTAGTACGATCGAAAGAAAAAAATGGTGGACCGAATAGATAGACGATCTTCTCAAAACATTAACGGTGGGCAGTATTCATTTCCTTAATTGACTGCCGATTTCTGTAAACAGAATAATATATTTCTTTGCTTAAAAAGAGAAAGCTCTAGGTTTAGTTTACGTCTGTGAATATATTAAGTTTATTGTAAAGTATTTGACTCTTTAGTGCTTGATTTTTGCTACATTGTTTGACTTACTTAGTTTCACTTCAGTGTAGTGGCAGTGTAGTGTAGTTCATTTCACTGTGTAAACGCGTAAAAGTTCACTTTCTTTAACTTAGTATGACTGTTGTGAAGTGTTCTTAGTTGTCGGCCTATATTGCTGAGGTCCTATAATTAATAGTCGAATAAATCATTAAATTTAGAAAGTGTCTATTGAAGTCTATTACTTTGACTTTGGTAGTTTATAGTTTAAGACCCAATATAGTATATAGTATCTTAGATAGAAGATGTATGATACTGGGGGGAAGGGGATCATAGTCTGAAAAAAATGTTACCAAGCTTCTTCTTCGCCAATGTAAACATTTTGTTTGTGCTAATTTAATTTAATTATTATGATACGTGTGCATATTAAAAACAAAATCTTGTTAAGTAACAATAAGACAATAACAAGGACAAGTAACAATGAGTTATATGAAACTGTATAAGTATAATAACTTGATTATGCTTAACAATGATAAAATAAGCTTAGGCCAATCATTGTTTAGGAACATGGTCACTTGAACAAACACCCCCCCCCCCCCCCCCCCCCCCCTTT